>PVKV010018035.1:0-45944 GCA_004027835.1 Alouatta palliata | reverse complement strand
GTTCCAGCCGCCTGTTGACAAGGCGCCGGGATTTGTATGATTTCCCCTGCGGTGACCCACTGCGCCGGCTGAAACCGCGGTCGCTGGCGTTTTTTTGCCTGGGAAATCTCCTGGCCTGGTTGTCTGTTTCAGTCCCCTTTTTTAATCAAATGAATGGGCGGCAATGCCTTCCCGGAACTCCAATTGCCTGCTAAAACGGCACCTGGACCCACGTCTTTTGTATCGGGAACCGCTGCGCCGGGGCGCCGCTCCAAACAGCGGCGGCGAAAACGGCCGCGCAGGCGAAAACAGCGTAGCCGGCGAAAACAGCGGAGCCGGTGTAAACAGCTGCGCCGGCCAAACCAGCCGCACCAGCCAAACCAGGTGCGCTGGCGACCCGTGGGGCTCCTCCCCCTGGGAATCTCCTGGTCTGTGGGCAATAAAAATCCGTCTGGGAATGTGGTGTCCACTCACCCTCCACGCTTTCACTGGGAGCTGCAATCCTCAGCTGCTCCTAATCGGCCATCTTGGATCTCTCCTCCCCTACAATTTTTAATATTTTAGTTTCACTACAGAACCAGTAATATAAGTTGAGGAACAATCTCTCCTACCAAGTATATAATACCCAAATAATAAGTGTCCAAGAAAAACAGCTATATGCTATTTGTTACACAGTTTTTCATCTAAAAGGTGCCAGGGAGATTCCGTGATGAGCACAAGTAATTTGATCCACTGAAGATGCATACTTACAAAAATATGGATGTCACAGTAATATGATTTAAAAGTCAAAGTATTAATATTTATCTAATTAAATCTTAACCAAATTTCGTGTTTTCTCTGTTGGGGAAAACATTTCCTAAGGTGATTTTTCTGTTACTATGTATCTTCCAGTTCATTTTTGTTCAGCCCCCACCCTGTCACAGTACTTATCAATCTTTTGTTAGTTACCAACATTAAATAAAATTTTTAATCAAATAAAAAAAGTATTTTTTAATTTTAAAATAAAATGGAGAGTAAACCACACACACACACACACACACACACACACACACACACACATATAAAGTGGCCAAAGTTGACATACTTTTCTAATTAATGATCTTACTGGAAAAGCTCTGAATTTTTCTATTACTGAATGTAATATTAGCTGTGTGTTTATTATGATTTTAATTATTTTGGGGTTCATTCTATATCTAATTTGTTGAGACTTTTTATTGTAAAAAGAAGAATTTCTTTCAAATGCTTTTTATGCACGTATTGAAATGGTCATATGATTTGCATTCTTCATTCTGTTAATTTGATGTATCACATTTATCAATTTGCATATGTAAACCATCTTTGTATCACAGAGATAAATCCCACTTGATTTATGATCCTTGTGTATAATCCTTTGAATGTGCTGTTAAATTCATTTTCTTACTATTTAGTTGAGGATTTTGTATCCATGTTCATTAGGAACAGGGACCTGTGCTTTTCTTTTCTTGCTGTATCTTTATATGCCTTTGGTGACAGGGTAATGCTGGCCTCACAGAATAACTTTGGAAGTGTTCCCTTCACTTCAATTTTTGGAAGAGTCTAAAAAGAATCTGTGGAAATTCTTATTTTAATGCATGTTAAAATTCACCAGTGAAATCATCTGGTTTTCTGTAATTTTTATTGGGAGTTTTTTTTTTTTTTTTCTAATTATTGACCCAATCTCTTTACCCAATATGGTCTGTTCAAGTTTTGTATTTCTTCCTCATTCAATCTTGGTAGACTGTATTTCTAGGAGTGTATCAATTTCTTCTAGGTTATTCAATTTTTGGCCCAGAATTGTTGATAGTAGCCTATTAAGGTCCCTTTCAGTATTTGTGGGATTAGTTGTAAGGTCTATTGTTTTATTTGTTATTTTATTTAAATATTTTTTAAAGGTTTCTATTTCTAAGATTCAGAATCACCAACAGTAAAAAAAAAGAAAAAATGATTAGAATACTTTCCTTCAACCAAATGGTCAAATTATTATTTAAACTATATACTGTGTTGTCACTTTCTATTGTGTCCATAAGACAATGTTGAAAGTAGGCATGCAACATATACCTAATAAACATGCAAATAAATGTAATAAAGAAAGAAATATAAATATATCAACAAAGACTCAAAATGGGATGCACTTTAATTGAAAAAAGTTTTGAATTATATTGTCTTAATTATAAGGTATATAGTTTGATTAATGAATATCATTCTTAAGTACTAACAATTAATAACTTGAACATAATATAGTGTGAATACAGATATCTGTGAAAATGATATTTGTCACAAAAGGACATTTCTTTTGTTGATATAGGATATAGGGCAATATCTAGCTTGTAAAACTCTTGTGTCTTTCTTCTCATGATTATTGTTCAGGGTCTCTAAAGGGTGCAATTCTTAGAAATCAGGTAACTAATTTTAATATCTACATCATTACAGAGTTTCTCATTTTAATATTCAGATCCAAGTTTCTAAACACATATCATTAAGGTAAAGGAAGAAAGAAATAATAAAAGAAAAGAAAAATGACTTTTGATCTATGTAACAAACAAGCACATGTACCCCTTTTTGCATTTGGCATCACTTTGAAGAATTTCCAGTGAAGTTTCCTTTTGTTGTAAATACATGAGTTGGCTTAAACAATGTTTCCAGATCGATATTTAGTGTAAATGCAAGGTGAAATAAGTAAAATGCATCAATTTTAAATGGTCAACCTCATTTTTCACTTCATTTCCTGAACTCAGCATAAATAGAATTTTACTATAAAAAATACTCAAGTATGTTCTTGAGAAGTGCAATATAAGGTCATAAATTTTAAATTAGTGCATACATTTGAAGAAGCTGCCTCTCCCTATTTAGTAAAATAGGAACCTAATTTTAAAGTGCTGTTACAATCAAGGGTTTGATTGTAAAAAAAATTACCTCTCAGAATCTTCATCAATATACTTGTTCAGAAAATAATAGAATACAATAATTATATTACTATTTATTTATTTACTAGTAATTAAATTCTACTTAACTATACAGGATTACATATTCAGCTTAAAGTGAACATTTATTCTTTTCGCTTCAGCCACATTAAAGGCATCTGGAAATTTGAAATAATCTGAAAACAGGAATATATTATTCATATTGTATTTATTTATGTATTTACTGACATGGAGTCTCACTCTGTCACCCAGGCCAGAGTGCAGAGGCATAATTTTGGTTCACTGCAATCTCTACCTCCCAGGATCAAGTGATTCTCCTGCCTCAACCTCCCAAGTAGGTGGGACTACAGGCCAGAGCCACCACACCCAACTAATTTTTGTATTTTTAGTAAAGACAGAGTTTCACTATGTTTGTCATGCTGGTCTTGAACTCCTGACCTCAGGTGATCTGCGTGCCTTGGCCTCCCAAAATGCTGGGATTACAGGCATGAGCCACCCATCCTTCATATTGTTTTTAAATATTATCTGTAAACAGCAGCCCAAATTACAGATGAGAATTATTAATAAATTATACTTTAGAAATCTTAATGTGGAAGAGCAAGGAATTTGAGAAAAATCAAAGAAATTGCTCAACTCTCACAATTTAGTATGGTCATGCACAACCAGCTGTTGAGCAAATGAGAATTAAACAACCCAGCTGAATTTTAGAAACTCATATTGTCCAGATATACATGGCTACTTCAACCTCATGCAGGCCAGCTTCATGATCATGTGAAGTGGGCAATAGCATAGGGCCCTGTACTAAAAAGGGTCCTATCCTTGGTTAAATGCTTTACTTTCACTATTTTGAACTTTTTAATAATTTAATCTTTGAACTGTATTTTACCAGTGAAGTCTATTTGGATGATGAAGCAAGAACATGAGTACAGCAGGTAAGTGCAATATGTGTGTCAGCCACATATAAAGTAACTCATATTTCCTTTTTCTTTCAGCCTTTTCATACTCATTAATATAATAAAGTTAGACTATGAATGCTTAATTGAGTGTAAAATACCCCCTTTATGTGCTTTATGTTTAAATGATTCAGGCATATACGGTTTTATGACACTTCTATAATTACTGAAGTCATTTAGTCAAGAATAATGCATTATCAAAATTTAAACTGGCATATACATATAAAATTTGGAAGCAAAGTAAAGAGAATAGGAATCCATAGTTTCCTACACCCTATATGCCTACGTTATCTGCTGGAAAACAGCACAAATTTTGGTTATGTGGTTAAAATAATAGCTGTTGTAAGTCTTATAAATCTCACTGCTTAGCCACAGATATGGGTTTAGGGTGGTCTTCTGGCAGGAATTAGGCCATTCCCAGTATCCCAGCAGACATTATTTTAATTATATTATATTTAAGTTTTTTTAAAAAATATTAATTCAGAGATAACCAGACAGCTCCTTGCTGCCAAGTGAAAGAAGCCTTTCTAAGGGCAGGAAGTCAATATACCAAGAGAATATAGGAGAAATGAAGGAAAACTGGCATGGTAGTGTGCAGGTTGTTTCTACCAGTATTATCTGAAACCCAATTAAAACACTTTACTTACTGAGGATTTTTGCATCAATGTTCATCATGAAGATTAGCCTGAAATTTTCTTTTTAGCACTGTCTCTGCAAGGTTTTGGTATCAGGATGATGTTGGTCTCATAAAATGAGTTAGGGAAGAATCTCTCTTTTTGTATTGTTTGGAATAGTTTCAAAGGAATGGCACCAGCTCCTCTTTGTACCTCAGGTAGAATTAGACTGTGAACACACCTGGTCCTGGAAATTTTTTTTTTGGTTGGTAGGCTATTAACTTAATCCAACAGCACATCAAAAATCTTATCTATCACAATCAAGTCGGCTTCATCCCAGAGATGCAAGGCTGGTTCAACACCCATAAATCTATAAATGTAATCTATCACATAAACAGAACCAAAGACAAAAACCACATGATTATCTCAACAGATGCAGAGAAGGCCTTTTACAAAATCGAACAGCCCTTTTTGCTAAAAACTCTCAATAAACTAGGTATCAATGGAACATATCTCAAAATAATAAGAGCTATTTATGACAAACCACAGCTAATATCATACTGAATGGGAAAAAACTGGAAGCATTCCCTTTGCAAACTGACACAATCCAAGGATGCCCTCTCTCACCACTCCTATTCAACGTAGTATTGGAAATTCTGGTCAGGGTAATCAGGCAAGAAAAAGAAATAAAGGATATTCATTTAGGAAAAAAGAAAGTCAAATTGTCTCTATTTGCAGATGACAGGATTGTATATTTAGAAGACCTCATTGTCTCAGCCCAAAATCTCCTTAAACTGATAAGCAAGTTCAGCTAAGTCTCAGGATACAAAATCAATATGCAAAAATGACAAGCATTCCTATACACCAATAACAGACTAACAGAGAGTCAAATCATTAGTGAACTCCCATTCACAATTGCTACAAAGAGAATAAAATACCTAGTAATACAAGTAACAAGGGATGTGAAGGACCTCTTCAAGGAGAACTACAAACCACTGCTCAAGGAAATAAGAGAGGACACAAACAGATGTGAAAACATTCCATGCTTATAGTTAGGAAGAATCAATATTGTGAAAACGGTCAACTACCCAAAGTAACTTATAGGTTCAATGCTATCCTCATCAAGCCACCATTGACTTTCTTCACAGAATTTGAAGAAAACACCTTAAACTTCATATGAAATCAAAAAAGACACTGCACAGCCTAGATAATCATATGCAAGGAAAAAAAATAACAAAACAAACCCCCAAAACAAAAAACAAACAAACAAAAGCTGGAGGTATCACCCTACCTGACTTCAAACCATACCACAAGGCTACATTAATCAAAACAGCATGGCACTGATACAAAAACAGAGATATAGACCAATGGAATAAAACAGAGGCCTCAGAAATGATGCCACCCATCTACAACTATCTGTTATTTGACAAACTTGATAAAAACCAGCAATGGGAAAGAATTCCCTTTTTAATAAAAGGTGTTGGAAAAACTGGCCAGCCATATGCAGAAAGCTGAAACCAAATCCCTTTCTTACAACTTATGCAAAATTAACTCCAGATTGATTAAAGATTTAAATATAAGACCGAATACTGGAAAAACTCTAGAAGAAAACCTAGGCAATCCCATTCAGGACATAGGCATGGGCAAGGACTTCATGACTTAAACAGCACAAGCAATGGCAACAAGAACCAAAATAAACAATTAAACTAAAGAGCTTCTGCACAGCAAAAGAAACTATCATTAGCATGAACTGGAAACCAACAGAATGGGAAAAAATTTTTGCAATGTACCCATCTGACAAAGGGCTAATATCCAGAATCTACAAGGAACTCAAACAAATTTACAAGCAAAAAACAAACAACTCCATCAAAAAGTGGGCAAAAGATATGAACAGACACTTCTCAACAGAAGACATTTATGCAGCCAATAAACATATGAGAAAAATCTCATCGTCACTGGTCATTAGAGAAATGCAAATCAAACCCCGATTGAGATATTATCTCACCCCAGTTAGAACAGTGATAATTAAAAAATCAGGATACAACATATGCTGGAGAGGATGTGGATAAATAGGAATGCTTTCATGCTGTTGGTGGGAGTGTAAATTAGTTCAACCATTGTCGAAGACAATGTAGTGATTCCTCAAGAATCTAGAACTAGAAATATAATTTGACCCAGCAATCCCATTACTGGGTATATATCCAAAGAATTATAAGTCATTCTATTATAAAGATGCGTGCACACATATGTTTATTGTGGCACTGTTCACAATAGCAAAGACTTGGAACCAATCCAAATGCCCATCAATGATAGATTGGATAAAGAAAATACAGCACATATCCACCATGGAATACTATGTAGGTATAAAAAAGGATGAGTTCATGTCCTTTGCAGGGACATGGTTACAGCTGGAAACCATCATTCTCAGCAAATTGACACAAGAAAGAAAAACCAGACACCACATGTTCTCACTCATAAGTGGGTGTGGAACAATGAGAACACATGGACACAGGGAGGGGAACATCATACACCAGGACCGGTTGGGAGGTGAGGAGCTAGGGTAGGGCTAACAGGGAGTGGGGTGATTGGGCAGGGATAGCATTAAGAGAAATACGTAACGTAGTTGACAGGGTGATGGATGCATCAAGCCACCATGGCACATGTATACCTATGTAACAAACTTGCATGTTCTGCACATGTACCCAGGAACTTAAAATATAATAAAAAAATACTTTACTTAGCAAAACAATTCCCTCATATTTACTTTTAACTGTAGTTTCTTGAGAATTTTCAAATATATAAAGTGACTTAATATAGTATACTTTGTATATCATAGGATGATATAATTTGTATATCACAAATTGAGGTAACCTGAGAAATTTGAGTTATCATTAGCTATGAAGTCAGATCAATTTGAATTTATGTTTGCCTAATTTACTTATAAACTATTTGAGCTCATTTGGGCTTATGTCATGTTAGCCAGCCTCCAAGTTGCACCTCCCCTTATTTTCAAAGATAATCACCTCATACCACTCACACCCTTATACAGTCTTATGTCAATTTAAATACAAAAACTTGTGGAGTCATAACATATTGTAGAATGATGGTATATGGAGTCTGACACTCCTTCATAAAATACATGTGATTTCTGCCTTGGTCCCTCTGACAACACTGACTGTGGGTTAAGCTTGCTGTTATAAGGAAATTGAACAGCTTTAAATAAAGGTTTATATAGTGAGGAAAAGAGAATATCTGTCAGCCACCAGCAGCTGAAACCTACGCCAGTAGCCATGAGAGTGAATTATCTAAGAAGTGGATTCTTGGCCGGGCGTGGTGGCTCATGCCTGTAATCCAAGCACTTTGGAGGCCAAGGCAGGTTGATCACTTGAGGTCGGGAGTTCAAGACCAGCCTAACCAACATGTTGAAACTCTGTCTTAAAAAAAAAAAAAAGAAGTGGATTCTTTAGGCCCACTCAAGTTTTGAGATGATTAAATTTTTGGTTGACCTCTTGGTTACAAACTCCTGACAAATCCTATTTTGTCACCCAACAAGGATATTTTTAACTTCTGGCAAGGAAACTTTGACATAATATATGCTTATTGTCATAAGACACCATATTTAGGGGGTAATTTATTATGAAATGATAGGTAACTGGTATACAAATTATTTACAAATATAATAAAAATTACAATATGAGATGATTGGAAAGAATAGGAGTAATGACTTTAAAGCAACTAGGAGAGTGATTAGCACAGAAGAGATATTTAATAAAGAGGTACATTTTTGTAAGTGTTACTATAATGATTATTAAATGAATATTTAATAGTATAGTATAAAATTTCAAAAGAAATGACCATGTTAAAAAAAATTCAACTTAAGATATTATATAGAAAAGTGATAATTATTTTTTTTGAAACACATTATTTTTCAAAAATTATGGATTTGACTACAGAGTACATCACAGTGTGTTTTTTAATTATACTTTTGTTGGCAAAAGCATCAATTTTTAGAATAACATTTACAATTTTTTTTCACCCAAATATTTTAAAAGATTTAAACCTACTTCATGTCATTTAATAAACAATATATGTAGTATATATCCACTATTTTAAAACATACAGTATACATTTTACTTACAATTAGTATGTAGAATACTAAAAGAATGTCACTCCCACTTCAACAATGAAAAAATTCAGACAAGCTAACATTTTAAGTGAACCATCTTACCTACAGTAGAACATGGGAGGAAATGGTGTCATGTGAATCTGTAAGAAAAAAAGTGGCTAAAATTGTAGCAAACTATCAAAGGCCAAATGTAGCTAGTGTGCAATAGCCAGAGATCCAGACACATGGGATGTTGACCCTCATTCATAATGCTTTCCTATCGGCCTTTGATAGATGCTAATGAAAAAGACTGGGAACAAGGAAGGAAAGCAGAGGGACTCATCCCATCAGTGCAGGCAATAGGTAATAAAAGGGATGAAACTACTAATATGTGCAACAACATGATAAATTTCAAGTGCACGAAAAAAAAATCTAAACTCAAAAGGATACATAATGCATGTTTTTATTAATATAGCATTCTGGAAATGTCAAAATTGTAAGGATAGTAAATAAGTCCATAATTACCAGAAACTTAGGCTGGAGCTGCCAGGATTGATTGACTGGAGTGAGGCATAAGTGAAATTTCTAGGTAAAGAAAATATGCCATATCTTGATTATAGTTGTGGATACTCAACTGTATATTTATTAAAGTTCATAGAAGTGTAAAGTTAAGGGTAAGTTTTAGTGTATGTGATTTGTATCCAATAGATTTGATGATTTTTCTGTACATAAATATATGTCTATATGATGCTATCTGTACATCATATATGTATATATGAAGCTATCTGTGCCTATACTTTGTATAACAAAAATATACAAATCTAAATGTAACATATAAATAAAATATGATATAAATTATAAAAATAGAAAAATGTACTCACTATCAACCTCCCTTAATCATTGGCATGTAATTAATGCATCAACTCATTTATTTATGAAATACATTTCCAGGACATTTGAAAGTTATATGTGATGACGCTCTTATATATTTTTAAAATAATTACAGTCTTTATGGATTTAAATGGGAATGATGATTTGCCTAGTTCTACTTTTATATGTTTATATCCACATGACGATAATTTTTTTTTCTGAAAATTTTCCTTAAAAACGTTTATTACTGGTAGGCAAATTTAGGATCAAATAAGGCTCTGTCTTAAATGGGTCTGCAAGTTATTAAGGTATTTTCTCTCAGCGTCAAACCTACCTTTCTCTACACTGGTTGGTAGGATGCTGGAGGTACAGATCTTCAAGATTATTTTTCCTTTACCACCCGATTAACAAGTCAAAAGGGGAGACAGATAAATTTGTAGAAGACTGAGATTTCCTTTTCTGCTTTTGTCATCATTCTCATAGCCATGGTTATTTATCCTGGTAAGGATCATTGGTTTCCAGCTGCTGGGGTCAACTTGGAGTTTTGTGACTCCTACAACAATCCTTATGAATTCTATCCATTGATTCTCTTTGTAAAAGGTATCACCCATTTACTTATTTGACTAGATAGCGAAATAGTCTAAACAGACAAAAATAGCTTTCTAGTTGTACAAACTTTAGTGTTAAAATATAACCATTTATGCAGTATTCAAGAGGTCTCTTTACAATAACATGTCCTTTAAACTTATATAAAATTATTTTAGGAATACGGTACATATCCTTTTCTATTTGTACAATCTCATTTTAATCTAATTTATTAAAAAAAAGTCACTCTACAATGGCAATGTCTTTCACTAGTGTGGAATCTCATACTTCCAATATACTGTACTTTTAACCCTCTAATAGCCTTTCAATTTATTTTCAATTATAATAAAACTTCTTTAGTGTGATAGTGTTTTGGGGATGCACCCAGTATCACATTATTTACCAGGAAGTCAAGGGTCAGGAGCTAAGTGAGTTGAATGCAGGTCATATGCCAGATTGTGATCCCCTTTTAATGTTTATGTGATGAGAATCAGTGTGGAAAGGCATCACTCAAAACTGTACTGTCCATATTTTAGCAGTTGGAAATAAGAATTTGGTCACAAAAAATCAGGCTTACCACTACCACTTAGTAATTACTAATAGATAATATAATTTATACTAATTAAATATAAAAATATTTGAGGAAAAGCAGAGCATAGCATGTTACATTTAATCCCTCAAATATACAAGAGTATATTTGTATATCGAATGTTAAATAGCAGCAGAAATTGTAAGTGATCCCTAGATTCATTTTTACTCTCTTAATGTTTAGGAGTATATTATACAAGTTCAAAAAACATGTGGATACCTGAATATCTTTTATATCAGCATAAGGGACATAAATATGTTTTTCAGTAACATTTTGAGCTATGTTGGTGCCCTATTGGGTATACTAAACAAAGTGAAAGAAAATATAAATTCAGCTAAATATCTTTCTGTAATAATATTAGGAGTAACAACCTCACCTAAATTTACAATGATGTGCAAAAAGTGCCATAACACAAGTATATTTTGCTTTCTCATTTCTAGCTTTTAATTTTATAAAAAAGCATAAAATCAGATAGTATAGGTTCCACCTGTGCATTTTTTTTATATTTGCTAAGTTTAGGATATTCATTCTTACTAGTACATTAATAAAATATAATTATGTGTTTGTGTGGGTGTCAGTCATATTTGACAGACAAGTTTCCCATTTTTGGCTTTCTAAGTTTATTTCCCTTTCTATTTTGCTATTACAGTGCATGTTCACTAAAGCTGCAAGGCAAAAATTGTAAATACGTGATGATTGATTTTTAATTACTATTTGAAACACAAGGTTCTTAATAGCATCTTCTTTTGAAAAGCAGACATTAAAAAATATACATGCATGCACCTGTGCAACATCTGTAAGTAGCCCTAGGTCTCAAAGAGGACTGCATTAATATTAATCCCAAAGAGTCTCAGAATAGCTATAAAATTTCCATGGATATATTTACATATGGATATTACAACTCCCTGTTAAATTCCTCAGAATTTGTCTGGTAGATTAGATTGGCACAAGAAAGTCCAACAATTATGATTTTGCAGTTGTTGATGGTTTAGTTTCCATTGAAGTTAAAAGATGACTTATACATATTAAATTCTACAAAACAATTCTATGAAATATTCATACTATATTAGTGTGGATATCAAAGCTTTAGTTTAGTTACTATTTTAACCCCATCCTTTAACTTTTGACATTATTATGTCTATATATTTAAAGTTGGTGTGCTAAAAGCAGTATATTTGTGTGTATCAATATGGTATCAATATTATTTTTATTTTGTGTATTTGGTCTATTTTTACTGAATGTAAATTGATTTATACTAATACGGTTGATTTATATTGGTTTAATTTTTCATTTGAATCACGTTACATTTTTCTGCATTTTTTGCCTTATTTTTATTATAAGGATACTTTTGTTACTCCATTTTGCCCTCTACTAAATTAATTTTATATTATTCCATCAATATGAGTTGTGATACAAATAATTATAACAGTACACTTGACTCATTATTAAGATGCATTACAAATTATTTTTACCATTTCCCCAGTAATGCTCAAATCTCTATAGACTTTAATTCCATGTATCCCTCTCATACCTTTCCTGGATATTCATGTGAGTCTCAGTGTATCTGTATTCTGAATTATATAAAACAGTATACTTGAGGTCTGGCACAGTCAATTATCATTTATGATTAATGGCATATTTATACCTTTGTTGTATTTGTCATTTCCTTCTACATTTCTGTGTTTCACTCTGATGTAATTTCCTTTTCCCAAATAATTTCTTTCAGCATTTCTCTTAAGTCAAGACTGTTGATAACCAATTATTTTGTTTGTCTGAAAATACCTTTATCTGGAAAATATATGTTATTCTAGATTGGCAAATATTTTGTTTTAACACTTTGAAGAAATGCTTCTATTGACATTTGTGTTTCCATGTTCATTATAAAGTAAGCTACCAGTCTTATCTGAGCTTTTTTAAATCTAATGTGTAATTTTTCTCTGGCTGATTTTAAGATTTCATCTTTTTAAATTTTGTTATGAAGTACCTAGTGAAGTAATATAACAAAGTCTGCTATCCAGTAGAGCAGGGACATATTATTTCCCCCTTTGGAAGGGAGAACTAATAACTGGCAGTAATAGTACAATCTAAAAGATCCCATGTTCTTTATTGTATTCACTTTCTTCCATTTTGCAACCCAAATTTATTCATTCCCTCACCAAGATGATATAGCAAATGTCCTATGAAATCTTATCACCAGGCTTAAAGTTCAACATATTATAATTCTTTCACATAGCCAACATATGGTAGTGGAACTAAGGTAGGGAAGTGGAATTAACACTCTCATTTCGAAAAGGGAAAATAGGAGGCCAGTGATCTATAATGATGCTTAAACAAACTGGGCAGGTAACCTAGGACTATAGAATGTTCCCTGATTAGGCCTTGGTTATGCTCCTTAGCAGTGACCATGAAGTTTCTTTTCTAAATATTTGCTCACTCCCTCTTCTTTTAGGCCATTCCTGTTCCATTTTCTTCTGTGGCCATATCTGAATAGGACATTGGAGAAAGTATCTTCTTTAACAGATGAGTGTATTTCTCATTCTTCGTATAGCTTTTATTTCATTATTTTTTTCCCTCTTTTTAATTTTTTTAAAGGTTTCCTTTTTCCCATAAGTTACTGGGATACAGGTGATATTTGGTTACATGAGTAATTTCTTCAGTGGTGATTCGTGAGATTTTGATATGCCATCACCTAAGCAGTATACACTGCACCATATTTGTAGTCTTCTCTCCCTTGTCCCACCTCAAACTCTTTTCTCAAAGTCCCCAAAGTCCATTGCACCATTTTTATGCCTTTGCATCCTCATAGCTTATCTTACAGCATTTAGAAGTTTAGGTTCATCCATCCTTTTCAGATTCAGAGTCACAGTTTCTTCTAATGCAGGTTTGGATCACTTTTAGTAATAAGCAGTTTCAAAAATTGAGCTGTCTTCTCAACTTTTTCCCACATAATAATAGCTATATTCATAATTCTTTTATTTTTGAGACACACTTCTCCCTTTTGATTTGATTTTCAATATATTTAGCTTACAAGATTTCCAAAAGAGAGCTATGGCTCCAGTCCCTTTACCCTGAGATGTACTGTTAAAATAAAAATATTTTGTGGGCAACATAGTAATTGATTCAGAGATTATAGTAAGGTTATTATTTTTACTCACATTGCTGATTTTGCCATAATCATAAGGTGGAATTTAATTAGCTTTTGTCATGAAAAGCTCTTCTGATAGGAGTTGAGAAATACTCACATCTTTACAGTACTTGCACAACACCTTATTGTTTTCTGAGCTCCGGGTTTGTTGCAGAATTTATCCAAGGAAGCCATTAGAGACAAAAATCTAATAGCAGTCAGGTTTACCATTATTTTACTTTTTTAAAAAAATACATTCATTTATAAGCCTTATTTGTTGTATTCTCAATGATATCAATATATAATGTTATCAAATATGCTATAACTGCATAACATGGGTCATTCTTTTTCAGGCTAAATTGTAAGTGTTATTAAGCTTTCTACCAGAACATAAAGTCACATAATTTAGATTTTATATTACCCAAACACTCCAATTCTACATATTACCTTCTGTGTTAGTTTTTGCTAGATTATGCTGTAGTAGCAAAAACTTTCTCAGTGATTACAGGAATATGTTTATCTCTCACTCATATCTACATGTTATTTTGAGTGAGTTGTGATTTTGCCCCATTCGGAGAGTTAAGCTGAAGAGAACAACCCTGTTTGGGACATGCTGTTCTCATCACAGAGGGAAAAGAGAGATGGTAGAACCATGTGATACTCTTGAAGCTTTTGCTCACACAATGCACAAGTCATTTCTGCTCTTGCTGTTTCGCCGGAAAGAAATATGGCTGCTTAGAAAGAAAAGAAATACAATTCTTTCCTGGAGGAAAGCAGCAAGTAACTGAAAAATAAACAATCTGCCAAAATTGGGAATATGGGTTTTTGCACCCCAATTTTGGCTAACACAAAATTTATAGCAAGATACATTTCGATCTTAAACTAATTTCTGCTGGGACACAATAGACTAAATTTAATCTATGTCAGAGCTGTATCTAATACAATAAGGTAATTCTATACTAAGCCATTGAGAAATTATTCATTGCATTCACATGTTTGATAATCAAAATTACTCATACTATGCTTAAGAGTGATTCCAAAGTAAAGCACCTGGATACTATTCCTCACTCATAAAGTCTGCACTTTTTTTCTATTGTTGCCATTACAAACTACCATCAACTTAATCACTTACACAACAGAAATGTATTATCCTACACTTCTGGAGATCGGAAGTCTGACACAGGTCTCACTATGAATGGATCAACAGGGCTCTATGTCCTTGGAGTTCTAGGGGAGGATATGTTTTCTTATAGATACAAGTTATTGGAATTATTTACTACATTCTAGTTGTAGCCATTTTCTTGTTGGCTATGATTTTAGAGCCTTTTTTTTTTTCGGCCCACTCACAATTCTTGACTCTTGGCTTTTTTTCTCCATCATAAAATCAAAACAAAACAAAGACCTCAAAGCTGCAAACAGGAAAGAATATAATTTACTGAACACTCATTTTATGTGTGCCAAAGAACTATACCTGACATTTCACATCAATTATTTTTATCTGGTTCTTACTCCAATTTATTGTAACATGAATTTTTTTTTCTATTGCAGATGAAAAAACTGAAACTCAACATGGATATGTGACTTGATCTAGGATGTTTTAGCTTCTAAACAAATGCAATCACATGAGACTCCAGGTCTGATTAACATCTGTGTTCTTTCCATTTATTACAAGGTTTCCATTCTCTCTAGAAAATTTCTGTTGTTATTTAACTATTTCTGCATGTGAAATAAAGCCATGATAATCATGCTTGTCTTTTAGAATGTTGAATTGTTATCTAGAGTGATTATTTTAGCCAGAGATGTTTGATACAATAGAGAGAAGAGGCAGTTAGCTGCACAATCTATCATCAATACCTTAACTCTCAAACGGCATTTTTTGTAAAAGTTTTGAAAATAGTCATAGAGTAAGAAAATTGTTCTACTGAAATATCTTGTAAAAGCATCACTATAGACCTCCAGTGTCACTGGGTGCAGATGTGGCATAGAGTTTATTAAGGACATTGCAAGGAAGAAAGCTGAAGAGTACATCCTCACTCTCCAAACTTTCAACATTGGATAGTTTAGCATGGGTATAGATGTTCCATCTGCATGTCCAGAATCCCAGGAGGTAGGGGCCTGCCTGAAACACATGCTTGACATAAAATTAAAGCACTCCAAGAGAACAAGCTCTGTCCAAACACTGTGTTACATACATAGATGTTAGCTTAAAAGGGAAGGCAGAAACATAAGTTTCTAAAAGAAACAAAAATTTTTCAGTACCAGTGACCAAACAGAAAGAATGCATACTGAGAACGAAGGTTTACATATGGAGGATGCTAGGAATAGTCTTGTAAGTCAAGAATGCTGACATCAGTCTGCTTTGTTGTCTCTCAGCAGACTGGTTTAACCCACCTCATTAGCTTTTTGCTAAGTTAAAACAAAAAAGAAAGTGATCCTCCCAGGCCATATCAATTTATATCTCTTAAAAACATAGAATTTGTCATAAAAATACATACTTATAATTATATTTGAATAATTTAAAAATGCATATTTGGATTGATACCTGGTAATACTAAGTAATTCTTAATTACCTAAATTGTCTATCCTTTTATATTACGGTAATGTTCAGTAAGCACTAAATTAGAATGAGAACACCAGAAGGAAAAAAAATTGGACAAGAAAAGCTACATGATTTGTATGTGTGTATTTGTGTGTGTGTGTGCGTATGTTGGTATTTTAGACTTATAACATGTTTGTACACTGAAACACTGCCAGATCCCTTGAATATGGCATATCAGGAACCAATCCAGATTTCTATTCTTTTTATTTTCTACAGTTTTCCTTCTTTTCAAACGTTTATCTCCTGATGCAATACTCACTGCTTTTTATTTACATTTTACACTTTCATAATCTTTCTTATCACTACTATTTATCTATTAATTTACATGTGAAACAATGTCTTGTGCATAATGCCACAGGTAATAGAATGCTAAAATTTTAATTTAATACTCTTTTCCAAATTTGTATATAGAATTAATGCAGTCAAAACATAAGTGGTTATTTTGTGGGCATTATCAAGCTGATTCTAAAATTCACTTGAAAACAAAATGATCCAAAAAGAGCCACAGGGATCTTGAAAATGAAAAATCAATCCAAGAAATTTAGCTTACTATATTATGAAGATTAATCATAAAGTTCCCAATTCCAGTGTCAGTGAATAAGTGTATATTCTAAGTGGAAAGCAGGAATCCTGACCTCCATTTCACTCCATGTACCACAATTCCAGATGACTAGCACTTCTAAATGAATAATCAATAAACTTTCTCAAAGAAAACATTAGGAAACAACCATCATGCCCTTTATTTAGGCAAAATTGTCTTATGCAAGTGAAACAAAGCACCAAATAGAAAGGGATAAATGATAAAACAGACTCCCTTAAAATTAAGAACTGTTTATCAAAAGACACAATGAAAAGAGTAAAAATTAACTTCAATGAGGTAAATGTATTTTCAATAAGTGTTCAATAGAATATTTATATACTGAGAAATAAACAACTCTTAAAGGTGATAAAGAGAAATCAATAAATTATTTATCTTTAATGCATGGTCGATGATTTTCTTAGAGATATCTCCCACTGACCTACCCTAACTAGAGAAAGTATTAGAATTAGCCATCCTAAAAAAAGAAGCAGATTAGGTAATCTATGAAAATTAATAAATGTGCAGTGTGAGAGATCAGTAAATAGGTAAATACACAATAAGGTAGAAAATGACTTTATTAATAATTTGCCATTAAGAAAACAAATAATTATAAATAAAACTGTTTATAATAAAGCTATTACTTATTCCAATACCTTCTCTCATGTGCATTAAAATGTATCTTCTAATAATTAAAAGCATCAATCCAGTTTCTCTGTGGCACCCAAGTCATTTGTTGTCTGTTTTCCTAGTCACCTCTTGTACCTCCCTGTCATCAAATTAGTGGTGTTTGATTTCTGATTATAAAATATGGAATGTTTATTAGTAAAATATATTGCATTACATTTTTCCTCAGGCTAAATTCAAAAATGATAAACTTTGATGAAATATTCTTCACAATATTTTCCATTTTCATTGAAACATTTAAAAATGATAAAATTTCTCCAATGGAAAAAAGGGATTAAATTTTATGTGCAATTCCACATCTGCATACACCCCCTAGTATTCCCTATATTGTCACATTTTTTACTTTCTGTGTCTTTGGTAGTATAGTGTCTGACAACTCAATTCTTCCTATGCTACTGCACTTACACTTACTCTAGTGGAAGCCAGCTCACATAACTGTCAGATGAAAACCCTAGTTCTCCTTTGTTCTTATACTCCTAAAATTAATAGGAGTATTAATCTTGCACTATTTCAAGACCCTCTAGCAATCATGTTTTTTTTCCCATTCTGTAAGCTTTCTATTGTGTTGATAGTCTTTTTTTTTAAATTATACTTTAAGTGCTGGTGTACATTTGCAGAATGTGCAGGTTTGTTACATAGGTATACATGTGCCATGGTGGTTTGCTTCATTCATCACCGCATCATCTACATTAGGTATTTCTCCTAATGCTATCCCTCCCCTAGCACTCACCCTATTCTATCCCTCCCCATCCCTCTACCCCCAACAGGCCCTGGTATGTGATGTTCCCTTTCCTGTGTCCATGTGTTCTCATTGTTCAATACCCAGTACTTATGAGTGAGAACATGCAGCATTTGGTTTTCTGTTCTTATGTCAGTTTGCTGAGAATGATTGCTTCCAGCTTCATCCATGTCCTTACAAAGGACATGAACTCATCTGTTTTATGGCTGCATAGTATTCTATGGTGTATGTGTGCCACATTTTCTTTATCCAGTCTATCTTTGATGGGCATTTGAATTGCTTCCAAGTCTTTGCTATTGTGAACACTGCTGTAATAAACATACGGGTGCATGTGTCTTTATAATAGAATAATTTATAATCTTTTGTATATATACCCAGTAATGGAATGGCTGAGTCACATGGTATTTCTCTTTCTAGGTCCTTGAGGAATCACCACACTGTCTTCCACAATGGTTGAACTAATTTACACTTCCACCAACAGTGTAAATGCCTCCCAGGTAGCTTGGGTTACAGGTGCATACCATCATGCCAGGCTAATTTTTTGTCTAATTTATATGTTGATTTGTATCTTTCAACTTTACTGAATTTATTTATTAATTCTTACAGTATTTTCATAAAGTGTTTAGAATATTTTATGTGTAAGATTATGGCATCTGTAAATAGAGATAATTTAACTTATTTATTTCCAAATTGGATTTTTTTAAAATTTACTTTTCTTTCCAACTATTGCTGGCGAGGACTTTCAGTACTATGCTGAATCCAGGTAGCCAGAGTGAAGGGAGATAATAAAAATGATCTACCCTAGAAAATGTTCTGTATGTGCTTAAGAAGAATGTGTATTTTGCTGCTGTTGGATAAAATGTCTGTATATGACTTTTAGGTCCATTTGTTCTATACTGATATTCAAGTTTCCTGCTCTCCTAAAGATTTTTCTGTCTGGAAGATATATCCATTGTTGGAAGTGGGATATTGAAATCACAAACTATTATTGTATTGCTTAATAATTATTTCTTTAATCAACTTAATATTTGCTTTATATATATATATATATATATATATATATCGATGTTTCAATGCTGGGTGTATACACATTTAGAATTGTTCTATCTTTTTGATTAACACCTTTAACATTTTAGAGTTACCAATTTTGTCTTCTGACAGATTTTTGACTGAAGGTTTATTTTTTCTTTTACACACATATAAACATACACATACACGTGTGTTATATGTAAAGCCATTTACAAAAAATAGTTTTTCCATCCTTTCGCTTTCATCCTCTGTGTATTCTTAAGCTAAAGTGAGTCATTTGTGGGCAACATATTGTTGAATCTTGGTTTTCTACTCATTCAGTCACTCTGTGAGTTTTCCAGTTTGATTTTCCATTAAATTGCAATCATAATTTAAGCCATTTACATTGAAACTAATTGTTGGTAAGTGAGGACTTACTATTGTCATTTTGTTCATTATTTCCTGTTTTGTAGTTCTTTTATTCTTTTCCTCCTCTCTTGTAGTCTTCGTTTTCATTTGTTTAACAGTGTACACTTTGATTCCTTTCATGTTTTTTTTTTTAATTCTTTTTTTTCTTTATTTCAAGACAGAGTCTTACTCTTTTGCCCAGGTTAGAGTGCATTAGTGAAATCTCAGCTCACTGTAATCTCTGCTTCCCAGGCTCGAGGGATCCTCCCACCACCCCTGTTTAGCTGGGACTACAGTAGTGTGCCACCACCACCACATCCAGCTAATTTTTTTTAATTTTAAGCAGATATAGGGTTTTGCCATGTTGCTCAGGCTGGTCTCTAATTTGTGTCCTCAAGTCATCATCCTACTTAGGCTGGCCAATGTGCAGAGATTATAGATGTCAGCCACCATGCCTGGGCTTTAAAAAGCATTTCTACTATAGGTGTTTCTTTGTGATTACTAAAAAACTTATATTAAAAATATTTTAAAGTTTATTAATCAGAAGAAGGAACTAGTTAGCTTGAAATGTTATTTTAAATCAGCCATTTGAGGAAACAAGAGAAAAAAAAGAATGAAATAAATGAAGAAAGCATAAGGGACCTAGGGCACGCCATCAAGCATATGAACATATCATTTACGGAATTTCCAGTAGCAGAAGACAGAGAGAAAAGATAAACATCTTATTTAAAGAAATACTAGCTGAAAACTTCCCAAATGTTGATAGGGATATGCACATACAGATTTATGAAGTGCAAAGACCCTTAAGTAAAATCAACTCAAACAAGGCCATTCCAACATACATTATAATCAAATTGTCAAAAAAAAAAAAAAAAAAAATCAAACAAAAAATACCAGTGGAATTCTCAGCAGAAATCTTGTAAGGTAGGAAGAAATGTTATTTGTTTGTTTATACTAATATATAAAACAAATTATTAAATTTCAATAAGATTCACGGGGCATTAGGTATTTTAGAACACATTTTTAATAACAGAAATGAATGCTGTATCACTGTAGGATTATAAATATCCCACATATGTTAAGATAATGAGGAAATATTATAAACAGACAAACAAGTTGGAAAATTTAGAGAAAATGAACAAATTTTGTTGAAAGACGTATATGACAAAAGTTCACAGAAGAGAAAATACATAATGTGGGCAGCCATGTATCTCTTGAAAAGACTACACAAACTTTCTTGGAGTGAAAACTGTAGGTCCAGATGGTTTCATTACAGAATTCTACCAAAAATCTTCTTCAAAAATAAGACCAATTTTACACAATTTATTTCAGAAAATTGAAGCGAAGGGTACATTTCCAAATGAATCAAACGTTATGTTAAAAACAAAATCTGGCAGATATATTACTACAAAATAAAACTACAGATCAAGATCACTTACGCAGATCAATGCAGAATCTGTTAAATGTTACCAAAATAAACCCAAAAATAAGAAGGATACTACATCACAACCCAGTTAGGTTTATCCTTAGAATTTAGTATAGTTATAAAAATTCAAAATTATTTAATTTTAAGTTAACCAGTGTAATATACTATATTAACATACATGCTTATGTTAGGAGATGGAGAAAAATCATTTGACCACATCTAAAAGCCACCATTAAGACTTTCATTCCCAGGCTGGGCATGGCAGCTCACGCCTGTAATCCCAGCATTTGGAAGGTTGAGGTGATTGGATCACCTTAGGCCAGGAGTTCAAGACCAGCCTGGCCAACATAATGAAATTCCATCTCTACTAAAAATACTAAAATTAGCTGGGCATTGTAACGCATACCTGTAGTCCCAGCTATTTGGGAAGCTGAAGCAGGAGAATCCCTTGAGCCCAGGAGATGAAGGTTGCTGTGAGCAACCTGCACTCTAGCCTGGGAACCAGAGCAAGACTCCATATCAAAAAAAAAAAAAAAATTTTATTTCCAAACAAGATTGTGCCTTTGCCCATTCCTGCTCTTCTCTAAGCACAACTAAATAGCCTGGAAATAACTAACAATAATAACAGGACTCTGAAAAGTGGAATAAAATCATCCTTGTTACAGCTCTCAGACCTTAAGGAAAGTAACAATATTGCTTTGAATTCCATGGGTTTTCTACTGCTTTGAATTCCATGGGTTTTCTTTTAACCCTTAGTTATTCTCAACTGTACACCAGAGATCCCCACAACCACTTACATACACAGCTCTCCCCAGAGCTCCCTAAGAAGGAAATACATATATATATATATACACACACAAATTTTAAAGCCTGATAAAGAACTGTGGAAAAGAGAAACAACATCAGCGATCTAATGGGAAAATGGAGAGACCCATCTCCTCAAATTACCTGTCAGCAGCAGTGGCTTCTCTGCCTACAGTGGTGGTATAGGCACAGCTCCGGTGGAACACTGTCTTTTGCTCAAACTTAAGCAGTAGCAAGTCTTCTGATCTTCTACTGAGACTGCAGCCAACTTATCTCTTTACCCAGCAGCAGAAGAAAAACTAGTCCCAAGTACTCCCATACTTCTACCACCTCTCACTCTCTCTCACAAAAGATAGCTCAGGTCAGTGGGTGTGGTGTTCTCATACTGGCCCTGGCCAGTGAGATAAAATGAGAATTCCATTGGCACCAGATGTAGGAAAAACAGGCCAGGGGAAACCTTCCTTTTCTCATAGGCCAGATATCCCACACTCCCTCCCCATATCTAGAAACATCTGAAGTCAAGGGAAGTATAGTCTACTGCTACAGATAAACACAGCTAGAATCCATCATGAGCCCCAGAAAAGCTGGATAAATATAATAAACCAGAATAGCACAGCAATAGATCAGCAAACTATATTGTCATTGCCGCTACAACCCACAAATATCAGCCCAAATCAACATTCCTAATGTGTTTCGGGAAAAATAAATCCCCAGGCCACAAAGGCTTCACTGGAGAATTTTATCTAACATGGGAAGAATATTTATACCAATTTTGTACAACTCATTACAGAAAATAAAAGATGAAGGGACACTTTCCAGTTTAGGAGACAAGTATTATCCTGATAGGAAAATCTTACAAAGATACTACAAAAAAGGAAAACTACAGACTGAGATTCCTCATGAACTTAAATGTATAAAATTAAACATAATATAAACATTTTGAATTTAGCACTGTATTAAAGGGATTATATACAATAATAAAGTGATACCTGTTACAGGTAAGTTCAGTATTTCAGAATCAATCAGTGTAATCCATATCAACAGAGAAAGGGGAAAAATCATATGATCATATCAATTAATGCAGAAAAAAGATTTAATAATGTTTACTATCTGTTTATAATAAAAGCCTTAGAAATTGGGAATAGAGGGAGACTTCAACTTGATAAGGCAATAAAAGATATAAAAATAATACAAAGTGGAAATGAAGAAATAAAACTGTTCGTATTTTCAGATAGCATAATTTTCTACATAGGAATTCCAGGAAATCTACCAAAATAAACTCTTAGTACTAATCAATGAATACAGCAATGTATATAAGAAAAACATACAAACACAATTTCATTTTTATATTAATAAACATGTGGAAACAAATTTGAAATACAACACAAAAACAAAAGACACAAAAACTTAAAATTGAACTGAACATAACATAGTACTTTCATGTAAATTGAACAAAGGTAGAAATTATACTAACAGTCTAAAATCTCTTTCAGAGAATGGGGACAGAATGAATGATTCCTAACTCATCATGTAAGGTGAAGAGTACACAAATAACAGGACCAGATAAAGTCATAAACAGAAAAGAAATCTACAGACCAATATCTCTCAAAAATGTAGATGTAAAAATCCTCAACAAGATATTAGCAAATTAAACCTAACACTGTATAAAAAGAATTATATACCATGATGAAGTGGGATTTATCCCAGGTACACAAAGCTGGTTCAGTATTTGAAAATCTATTTTTAGAATCCATCATACAAATAGGCTAACATAGAAGAAAAGATATGATTACATCAAGAGATGCAGAAAGGGCATTTGACAAAATCCAACACCCATTAATGATAAAAACTCTCAGTAAACTAGACATATAGGGGGACTTTCTTCAAAGAATAAAGAATACCTACAAAGACCCTACAATTAACATGATACTTAATGATTAGAAACTGGAAGCTTCCTCACTAAAATTAGAAATGAGGCAAAGATATTCCTTTTATCAAACTTCCATCACGTTAATGGAAGTATTCGCTAGTGCAACAAAATAAGAAAGGAAAGAGAAATGTATATGGATATAATGAAAGAACATTTTTTCCAAATATGATATGATTATCTACATAGAATATCTGAAAGAAATTTTAAAACTCCTAGGAACAATAAGTGATTACAGCAAGGTTGCAAGATACAAGGTTATTATATAAAAAGCAATTGTTTTCCTGCAACAAAACAAGTGAAATTTGGGTGTTGAACAATGAGAACACATGGACACAGAGGGGAGCATTACATACTGGGGTCTGTTGAGGGGGGCAAGGGAGGGACAGGGAAGGGATGGGGAGGTAGGGGAGGGATAACATGGGGAGAAATGCCAGATGTAGGTGACAGGAGGATGGAGGCAGCAAACCACATGGGTACCTATGCAACAATCCTGCGTGTTCTGTACATGTATCCCAGAACCTAAAATACAATAAAAAAAAGAAAGAAAAAGTGCTACCCATCACTAACCATCAGAGAAATACAAATCAAACCATAATGAGATACCATCTCACACTAGTCAGAATGACTATTATTAAAAAGTCAAAAGACAACAGATGCTGGCAAAGCTCTGGAAAAAACAGAAAGCTTATACACTGGTGATAGGAATGTAAATTAACTAAAAACACATTGCAAGTTATGTAGCACCAAAAAATAAAATACTTAGGTATAAAACCAACAAAATATGCACATCCATATTTTAAAAAACTACCAACTAATAAAATAAATGAAAGAACAAACAAACAAGAAACATTCCATGTTCATAGAAAGAAAAACTCAATATTGACAGCATGTCAGTTTTTCCTAACATGATTTATAGGTTCAGTGAAATCCTAATCAAAACCCCAGCAAATTATTGTTTATAACTCCCAAGGAGAACAAAGTTGGAGGATTTAAAGTATCCAAAGTGAAGACATACTTTAAAGCTACAGTAACCAAAACAGTATGGTACTGGTAAAACTAAAATAGACAAATGGATTGGGGAAATAAAATAGAGACCCCCTCCAGTAGACTCATGTAAATATAATAATCTTTGGCAAAGAAAAAAAATGCAATCAAATGGAGCAAAGAATGTCTTTTAAATGAACATTTCTGGACCAACTGGATATACACATGCCGAGAAAATGAGTCTAGACACAACATGAATCTTAATAATTAACTCCAAGTGGATCATAGATCTTATATAAAAGGTAAAACTGTCAAAGCCCAGATAATTTAGTTTATGCCTTTAGCGTTTTATCGAAAAAGTCATTGCCATGTCCAAATATATCCATATATCAAATCCAAATATCTCCATATATCAAATCCAAATATCATACCCTAATGTGGCATTAGCTTTTTAGATAGAACACTAAAAGTACAATCCCTGAAATAAACAATTGTTAAGCTGGGTGTTATTGAAACTTAAACAGTATTTGTTTTTCAAAAAATAATGTCAAGATAATAAAAAAAATAACCTACAAACCGGAAAAAAAGTTGGCAAGAGACACATCTGATGAAAGACTGTTATTCAAAATACACAAGCACTATTACAACTCAACAGCAAGATAGTAAATGCATCAATTAAAAAATAGGCCAAAGATCTTAACAGACACCTAACTTATGAAAGAAAACATAAAAACAGAAATTAAATATATAAAAAAGATACTCTGTACCTCATGTTATCAGGGAAATAAAAATGGAAGCAATTGTGAGATACATTACACACCTATTCAAATGGCCTAAATCTGAAACACTGACAATAGCAAATGCTAAGAAGGTTGTAGAGCAATAGGAACTTATATGCATTGCTGGTAAAAAATGCAAAATGCAAAACAGCCATTTTGGAAGACAGTGTGGCATAAAAAAATACTACTATCATAAAATCCAGCAATTGTGTTCCTTGGTATTTACCCAAACCAGTAGAAAACTTATGTCCACATGAAGGATGTGTAGAGCATGCTTACAAATACATAATTGCAAAACTTGGAACCAACCAAGATTTCCTTCAGTAGGCAAATAGGTAAATAAACTATTTTCCCTTCAGACAGTACAATGTTATTCAGTGATAAATTATTTGAGGTATCAAGCCATAAAAAAGCATGGAGGAACCTTAAATGCATATTAATAAGCAAAACAAGCCAATCTGAAAAGGCTACTTCTACATTATTCCAACTCTATGAGGTTCCGGAAAAGGTAAAACTATGGCGACCGTGAAAATATCAGTGGCTGCCACAAATTGAGGGAGAAAGGGCTGAAAAGATAGAGGGCAGAGAACTTTTATAAAAGTAAAAATACTCTATATGATACTATTATGATAAATACGTGTCATTATCATTTGTCCAAACCCACAGCATGTACACCACCAAGAATGAACTCTAGATTTTGAGTGATTATGATGTTACATTTATCAATGGTAACGAATTAATCACTCTGGTGGAGGATGTTGATAATGAAAAAGACTATACCTGTGAAGATCTGGGTTTTTTGAGAAATCTCTGAATATCCTTACTGATTTTACTGTGAACCTAAAACTGCTCTAAAAATTTAAAATCTTATAAAACAAAACAACCAAAAAAACTAGAAACATACTTGATGTTCTTTAATGGATGGTTACACAAATATGGTACACATACAAACAATGAAATAATATCAGCAATAAAAAAGAAGGGACTATTGATATTCACAAAACCTATATGGATAGGTGAGGAATTATGCAAAGTTAAAAAATTTAATATTGAAAACTTACATAAGGTTATATAATATAAAACATGTTTATATAATATTTGTGAAATGACAAAATCATAGAAATAAAGAACATATTAATATTTTACAGGGTTTAGAATAGTAGAGAGGAGAGCAGTAATGGTAGCTATTAAAGGGCAACATGAGAGACACTTTTGATCATGAAATTCATCTATATGAGATGAGTGTGATGCTGAATACCTGAACCTAACCATGTGATAAAATACTTAGATCTAAATATTAAACCTAAACATTAGGCCAGGCAGAGTGGCTCATGCCTGTAATCCCAGTATTTTGAAAGGCTGAGGCGGGTAGATTGCCTGAGGTCAGGAGTTTGAGACCAGCCTGGCCAACACGGTGAAACCCCATCTATATTAAAAATACAAAAAAATTAGCCTTGCATGGTGACACACGCCTGTAATCCTAGTACTTGGGAGACTGAGGCAGGAAAATCACTTAAATCCAGGAAGCAGAGGTTGCACTGAGCTTAAGATCATGCCACTGCACTCCAGCCTGGGCAAAAGAGCTAGACTCCATCTCAAACATAAACATTAATTCTCTCTGTCCCTTTCTCTCTCAAATACACACACACAGACACACACACACACACACACACACACACATACAAATGCACTCACCCATACAAGTATAACTGGGAAAATAATAATATCAACGTATTCTATCAATGTCAATATACAAGTTGTGGTATAGTGTTAATATTTTTTAAGTTGTTACTATTGGAGGAAACTCCATAAACTGTACATCAGAGCTCTTTATATTATTTCTCACAGCAGTATGTAAATCTACAATTAGTTAAAATAAAAATTTATATATAAAATATGCATTTATATATTCACATATATATTAATATATACATATATATCTACACCACATATTCATAAATTATATTTCATAACATATAAGATATATTCTTATTTTTGGTCACAGCTTCTCCTAACATTTTTGCTGCTTTTTAGATCTCATATTTATAGAATATTAATAATTGAAACTTTGAAAAATAAAGGAATAAAAATATAGGATGCTTTTGTAAAGATCTTAAAGAGCATCTTACATATTATGCTTGATTATTAAATCAGGTGAAAAACCACTCACCATAAAATGCTTTTCATTTATTTTTAACAATTAATGTCAAAATAATGTTTGTGGGAAAATATTCTTTTATTTGTTGTCTCTGTGGACAAATAAATCATTCCAATTTTTTAAACTTTAAAATTCAGTTTGATGTAGCTGAGAGAAAAAAATATCAATAGGCTTTAAAATATCTTCTGAAATTGTAAAAATAATTTGTCATGGGTATTTATTTAATATTTTATCTTCAATCATAAATGTATATGGCATATATTTACGTATAAGACTTAAAACTCATAAATTACTAATCTACTATACACCTTAATACTTCATACCCTTTAAAAGTTCAATTCTTCTAAAAGGTTACTCTAATTAGCATATCCATAAAAAGAATTAAAGTTGTCATGGTTTCATTTTGTGGCTAATCTATCTCTTTTCCTCTAGCATCTGCTACATATCCCTAGACTATTACAGCATTCCATTCTTTAAGTTGCAAATATTTATTTACCTGCCATTCTGGACCTCTCCACACTAAACCTCTTGAGGGTAGGAAGTGAATTTTAGTCTTGTTTTCATAACTCATACAATCTTGCATTTAATAGGTCTTTTGGTAAGTTTTGATTAATGAATGAATGAATAAATGCAGGCATGAATGGGAATCAATTTATGTACCCTGCCTATGGGGTTTGTATAATAATTTTTTCAAAATTTTAAATTTAACAAGAATTGTCATAAGGGAATTAAGGAATTATCTTCTTGGAGTACAGTGTACACAGAAGGGTACTACATGTAATTTCATATTTAATAAATATATAGCACTCTTAGAACACTAAATTGATTTTGCATCCTTTAATTCTACCAAGCATATTTTTCCTTATATTGTGCTTTTAAATTGTATTTCTTTTTCAAATACACAGTATAAATACAGGTTATTAGTAGTAAGGCAATGATTAAAATGTGTTGAGGCATAGCAGTATTGAAATGGGATATATGGGAATGCTCTGAAATACTGCAAATACTCTGAGTACTGGTTATAAAAAAAGTTCACTTCACTAAAAATAATCATTGTGTTGGTTACACTTATGATCTGTAGACTTTTCTGTAGACATGTTTTAATATAAACTAAAACCAAAAAGATTCTCTTTAAATCTTTATAATATACAAAAATAATAATTAGGTGTTGTTTTTTGGACAATGTTATAATGTTGGTTAGATACAGAAGTAGAACTACTCCTAGAGAAAAACCATTAGTAAATAAACTAATTAAAGGCAATTATTAAAATTTCAGTATCTTCCACGGTAAGTTGTTTCTTTAAACTACTGGCTGCTAAGCTTAGGAATGATAGCATTTCACAGACAATGCAGTTTCATTTTCAGATTGCTAATATATATATATATTCTCTTCTTTTCAACTTACAATAAATATTTTCAAATAATTTTAGTTCCTTGAAACCAGGTTTTTTTCTTAAATATGTTATTTTTATCTTCTTTATAAATAGGGTTAGAATAAATCAAGTTGCTCTTAGTAACTGTCTTTTTAGAAACAACCCAATGTCAGTTTTAATTGTCTGTCTATTCTTGTTAGTAAATGAAAAAAACAAATAAAATTTGAATTCCAGTTTTATGCTGTGGTATTTCTATGATAAATGCATTAATGTTACTAATATTAACATGTTCACTATGGTACCAAATAAGATTTAACACTTATGAAGGAAGTGTTACTAAAAAAGAATCCTTTGTATAACAACTAACATATAATTGAGTATATAATTGTACCTATGTAAATTGTCTCGTATAACTTTTCATTGTACTACACATCTAATGATGTAAGATAATCACATCATTTCTTTGAATAAAAAGGAAGTTGTAAACATACTAGAATGTATTCACTTTGGAATTTATAATGACTTCTAACAATAGTTTAAATTAGAGGTATAAAATTATTTATAAAGTGTTCTGTAAGAGGTCAATAAAATGTTTCTTGTGATAGTTCTGAGTGCAAGCATTGTCCATAAACATAATTTCAATGCACACAGGCAAAAACACACAGACACACACACATACAGACACACACACACACACAGATTTCCCCAAATACATACACCCACAAACACATAGAAGTAACATGTTGACTAGTAGAACATATATTGAACAGTCTACACTTACCTTTTCACATTAACTTCTTTTAAACAATTCATTGCATTGGCTTTCCCTGTCTGTCCAAATAACATTTGGTAACTACTGCTTTCCACTTTGAGGTTTCCTTAGAGATTTAGCTTCTACCAACCACTTTCAAAACAAATCTATTTTTTTTACTTTGCTATTGTACTTCACATAAATCTCTCTTACTGTGCATAAAGTATTGTCATATGAAGTGTAATTCATTTGCTTATGTTTCCCATTGATATTATGGGCTCTGCTAAGAGGTTATAAATTTCATTAATGTTATATACATAGGATTAAGGAAAAAGCTTGATATATAGTTGTTCAACAAATATTTGTTGACTAAATATGTAGTGTTCACTCAATAGAGGAGGATTTAACACTGATAAAATAATAATTAACTAAAATAATAAACTTTTCCAAAGTTGATTCAATTAAAAGGCACATTCATATCACTTAAAGTGTTATTTCATCAAAACCATTACCCATGATAAATACTAACATGTTACATTAATACAAACCTGAGGCAATACAAATAGGCTAAGAATATTAGTACACATGATACACATCTTTAGTTATGACATACAAATTTAATCAAACATAGGAAATGAGGGCCACTACCCTGTTATCACTCATCATTTCAGCAATGGGAATGCTTAAGATAGCAAGAAATGAGAATTCATTTATCTGAAATAAGCTGACAAAATAAGACTCTAAATGCATACTATAGCCACAGCAGGTTTTTAGTTAGCTTATAGAAAAATAAATAAGTCACAGATTAACTGATTTGTATGTTTCTATTTTTATTTTAAAATAAAATTAAACATGTTTCTTTTAAGAATATCAAAATACAAAACTGAACAAAGAACCACTTTAAAAATCAACTGTACTCCCACAACATAGGGATATTCACTTTAATATGAAAAATTTTGGTGCATATCATTTTATAGATTTATTTTTTAATAGTATATATGTATATGTATTCACAGAGAATGCTTGATATAATGTGAATGATATAGATTATAAAGTTTTTGTAGTCTTCTCAACATTGTCACATTATTAAGTCCCTATTTAAAAGTTAAAATTGAAATAATAATATAAATATAAAATTAAATTTAAATATAAGTATTACTATCTTCATTATAATAAATTATACGCATGTACTATAGTTTAATTAACTGACCCATTTAATCATATGTGAACTTTTTAAAAAAACACTGTGTATATATACTCCTATCAATTATCTGTACATTAATCTGTGCTAATATTTATAAGATTCTTTATACATCTCAGAGTTTAAGGTTGATATCTGTCTTTAAGATGATCAGATTCAATATTTTCATTGTACAGATTAGAGATAATTTACTTGACTAAGTATGTGTTGTTATGATGCATCCAAACTTGTGTAGTAAAATATGGGCCTGGGCCAGGTGCTGGTTCAGAGCTGTAATCCCAATATCACTTCAGACCAGGACTTTGAGATCAGCCTGGACAGCATAGTGAGAAGCTATCTTTACAAAACATTTAAAAATTAGCTGGACACGTTGGTGTGTGCCAGTAGTCCTAGCTACTCAGGTGGCTGAAGTAGGATAGTCACTTGAGCCCAGAAATTTGAGGTTTGAGTGAGCTATGATTGTGCCACTGCATTCCAACCTGAGTGACAGCAAAACTCTGTCTTTAAAAAAAATAAAATTAAACAAAATCTAAGTCTATATATGAATGTAAATGCTTTATTGATATTCCATATATTATTATTCAAAACATAAATGAAATGTATAATAAATGCTTTATAGAGTCACTTTTTGATATTTGTCAGAAGTGCTAAATATGGGAATCATTATATTTTATTGGCCATGTGAGTAAAACATAATTCAATGTAAGAATTTCTAGTCATTTTATTTCTTTTGGTCTTAATGTAAATAATACAATAACTCAAACAGCAAAATACACTATAGGAAGTAACAAAAAATCTCATACATGAGAAGGGAATATATTACAGGACATGTATGCAATATTTTAGTGGGATTTCATTTTATTTTATTTCTTGTTTGTCCTGGAGCCTCTTTTTAGAATTTAGAAACTATTTCTAATAGAAGAAAATTATAATGTGGCTGAAATCTCTGCAATTTATGATAACAATTAAGTATGAATACATAAGTAATCTCATTTTATAATTTCTTATTAGGGAAATTAATTTTTAATAAAATTTTCTTAAATCCAAACCTGGTAGATACAACAGTGAGCAAAATATTTTTGGGTTACAGCTGTGGTAACCTACACTGAATAAAAAATCATATTGCTACCTACATAATTTTTTATACCTGTACTCATTGAAAAATCTTTTATAATTTAGACCTTTTATTGTTTTAACAAGTTTTTTTTTTTGTTTTTTTTTTTTTTTTTTTGAGACTGAGTTTGTTCTTGTTGTCCAGGCTGGAGTGCAGTGGCACGATCTGGGCTAACTGCAACCTCTGCCTCCTGGGCTCAAGCAATTCTCTGCCTCAGTCTCCCAAGTAGCTGGGATTACAGGCATGTGCGACCATGCCCAGCTATCTATCTATCTATCTATCTATCTATCTATCTATCTATCTATTTATTTTGTATTTTCAGTAGATACGGGGTTTCATCATCTTGGCCACACTGGTCTTGGTCTGCCACACTGACCTCCATCTGCCTTGGTGTCCCAAAGTGCTAGGATTACAGGCCTGAGCCACCGCGCCTGTCCTCTCAACAAATATTTTTTATAACAGATATAGTAAAATTTATCTCAGCAGTTTGCTTTTCTATTCTGCAAATTGAAAACATCTATTGCTTTAAACATACAGAAAATGTGGAAAAATAGAGTACTGAGTAAATAAGAACATCATGTTAAAATATAATTATACTAAAAATGTATTTTCCTTTCAGTTTTAAAATTATTTATTATGTTAAATTGTTGGAAAGCAGGCCAAAGAATATAGGTCCATTTTTAAAGCTTCTTGATGTCATAGAAATTAGGTATTAAAATTCAATCTGGGCTGAGCAATGACAGATCACTGAAGTGGAGAGAGCATGTTGATGCAAATGGAAAGAGAAAGACTTCCTATAATAATGAAAGAAGCAATGAACCTGAGCTAAGAATCACTATGAGAATATTTTACTTGAATATATAGTACAGGGTTCCTATCTCCTTTTAGACTCTGTCTAAACTTATTAGAAATGTAATTGCAACTGTCTGTTCAAATACTGGAGAACAGCAACTGCACTTTTTCCTTTCCTTCGTATTCCATTCACGGGTAATCTCTGTACTATGCATGCTTATGATAAGGGAAGAACGTGTGAACCCTGAATCCCTTGTAACAACTAGGCTATTCACTTCTAGAATAAAACCGAATCTATTGTATCTAAACTAATTTTAGTTTTTTAAAGTACTCTAATTCTTGGTGGAAGTTTGGGTATATGAATGTTATACCATTGTTAGGAGAGGATAGCTTTTATATTGGAAAGGCCAAATCAATGTAAGTTATTTGTTAAATAGTCTTGGCATTCATTTAGCACTTCCATTAATAGTCTTGGCATTTATTTAGCACTTCCTCCATTGCAAAAATGTATTTCTACCTTAGAAGTAAGAATGTATTCCACACAGGTATTATAACTGCATCTTGACTGTCATCATCACAACTGTAGTTTTATTGTTAACTTCCAAATATAATTGTCATTACCCTGCTAAGTTATTTTTAAAGTAGCTAAAATAAGCAATCTAATAATTATATTGTGTCAGTATGTTTTCTAACATAAAAGGTGTTCCTTAACATAAACTATGAATAATATAGTGGGATATGCAATGGCTTTTAAGTTAGAGTCCTAGTCTACCACTCTCTGTGTGACAGTTGATTATTTTGAATGAAAATAAAATATCAACGTCACTGTACTATTTCTTCTTTCTTTCTTTCCTTCTTTATTTTTTTACTTTAAGTTTTGGGATACATGTGCAGAACATGCAGGTTTGTTACATAGGCATATATGTGCCATGGTGGTTTGTTGCACCTATAAACCCGTCATCTAGGTTTTAAGCCCTGATGCATTAGGTATTTGTCCTAATGTTCTCCCTCCCCTTCCCACCCCCAACAGGCCCTGATGTATGATGTTCTCCTCCCTGTGTTCAAGTGTTCTCATTGTGCAGCTCTCACTTATGAGTGAGAACATGTGATGTTTCATTTTCTGTTCCTGTGTTAGTTAGCTGAGAATTATGGCTTCCAGGTTTATCCATGTCCCTGCAAGGGACATGAACTCATCCTTTTTTATGGCTGCACAGTATTTCATGGTGTATATGTGCTGTATTTTCTTTATCCAATCTATCATTTCTGGGCATTTGGGTTGGTTCCAAGTTGTTGCCATTATAAATAGTACCACAATAAACATATGTGTGCATGTGTCTTTATAGTAGAATGACTTATAATCCTTTGGATATATACTCAGTAATGGGATTGTTTTGTCAAATGATATTTCTGGTTCCAGATCCTTGAGGAATCACCACACTGTTTTCCACAATGGTTGAACTAATTTACACTTCCACCAAGAGTGTAAAAGTGTTTCTATTTCTCCACATCCTCTCCAGCTTCTGTTGTCTCCTGATTTTTTAATAATCGCCATTCTACTTGCATAAGATGGTATCACATTGTAGTTTTGGATTTGCATTTCTCTAATGACAAGTGATGATGAGCTATTTTTCATATGTTTGTTGGCTGCATAAATTCTTTTGAGAAGTGTCTGTTCATATCCTTTGTTCACTTTTTGATGGTGTTGTTTGCGTTTTGCTGGTAAATTTAAGTTCCTTGTAGATTCTGGATATTAGCCCTTTGTCAGATGGGTGAATAGATCACAAACATTTTCCTCCCTTCTGTCGTTGCCTGTTCACTCTGATAATAGTTTTTGTTTTGCTGTGCTGAAGCTCCTTCGTTTAATTAGATCCCATTTGCCAATTTTGGCTTATGTTGCAATTGTTTTTCATGTTTTAGTTATAAAGTATTTGCCTATGTTTATTTAAAGTTAAATAAGACATTCCAACAATGTCAGACATATGGTGATATATATATATATATATATATATATATAAAATATATATTATATATATAAAAGATATACAATATATAAGATTATATGTATATAACCTTTATATCTTAACCACCTTGTAACCTTTCTCAAACTTCTTTTGTATATCATTTTTCTTGTTTTAAATGTTTACCCAGATAACCATGTATATTCATATTCTCTATATAAATTTAAAACATTTTGAAAATATTCTCAAATATCACCATCCATAGTCAAAATGATTTTGTGTGTCTCTACATGCATTTCCATAGTTTACAGTGAAGCATATAGAGGGGGAAAAATGGCTGTTTTCTTTTTTAGATTATATATCTGTTAGATATCATTTTAGTCATTTTGCTCCCCCAAAACTTATGTTGAATTATTTCCTGCAATTTATTAGCATAATATATAATTGAGTTGAAATCAATTGAAATGTTGGCCTAGTTGTATAAATGATAATGGGGTTGCACTTTTATTTTTTATTTACAACTTTATGTAGAACTCAAAATATTTTTCAAATTTTAACAGAATTACTGCTTATGACAATTGACTTATCCAGGTTTTGCTTTTTTTGTTTTTCATTGGTCCACAATTATATCAAATGGCAGAGAGGAGCCAGTTTGTAAAGCCCTTGTTGAGACATCTTTAAACACAAAAAGCTACCATTTTGCTATCCATAAAAGTATAACTGTTTTCAGAAGATTCCAGATACTAATTACAAGTCACTGTTTATCAGGGTCCAATAGGAGATAGAAAAATATACTTGCAGGACTTGTACAGTTAGAGATATTAATGTTATACTAAAATACTTGGGTTAGTTTGTAAGTAAATTTTAGCCCTAATCATGCAATAGAAGATAATTAGGTCATAATTATTTATCAATAATATGAAGCTCATTTTTTTAATTTTTAAAATATTTTTATTATACTTTAAGTTCTGGGGTGCATGTGCAGGATTGTTACATAGGTATACACATGCCATGGTAGTTTGCTACCACCATCACCTACATTAGGTATTTTTACTAACATTATCCCTCACAATCTCCCCACCTCCTGCTATCCCTCCCCTAGCTCCCCCACCCCGCAGCAGGCCCTGGTGTGTGATGTTCCCCTCCCTGTGTCCATCTGCTCTCATTGTTCAAAAGCCACTTATGAGCGAGAACGTGCAGTGTTTGGTTTTCTGTTCTTGTGTCGGTTTGCTGAGAATGATGGTTTCCAGTGTCATTCATGTCCCTGCAAAGGACATGAATTCATCCTTTTTATGGCTGCATAGTATTCCATGGTGGATATGTGTCACGTTTTCTTTATCCAGTCTATCACTGATGGGCATTTGGGTTGGTTCCAAGCCTTTGCTATTGTAAACAGTGCCACAATGAAAATACATGTGCATGTATCTTTATCAGATAATGATTTATAATTCTTTGGACATATACCCAGTAATTTGATTGCTGGGTCAAATGGTATTTCTAGTTCTAGATCCTTGAGGAATCACCACACTGTCTTCTACAATGGTTGAACTAATGAACACTCCCACCAACAGTGTAAAAGCATTCCTATTTCTCCACATCCTCTCCAGCACCTGTTGCCATTCTAACTGGTGTGATATGATATCTCCATGTGGTTTTTATTTGCATTTCTCTAATGACCACTGATGATGAGCATTTTTTCATATGTTTGTTGGCTGCATAAACGTCTTCTTTCGAAAAGTGTCCATATCCTTTGCCCACTTTTTGATGGGGTTGTTTTCTTCTTGTAAATTTGTTTAACTTCTTTGTAGATTCTGGATATTAGCCCTTTGTCAGATGGGTAGATTGCAAAAATTTTTTTCCATTTTGTAGGTTGCCCGTTCACTCTAATGATAGCTCCTTTTGTTGTGAAGAAGCTCTTAAGTTTAATTAGATCCCATTTGTTGATTTTGGCTTTTTTGCCATTGCTTTTGGTGTTTTAGTCATGAAGTCCTTGCCTATGCCCATGGGAAAAGGATTCCCTGTTTAATAAATGGTATTGGGAAAACTGGCTAGCCATATGCAGAAAGCTGAAACTGGACTCCTTTCTTACACATTATACAAAAACTAACTCCAGATGGCTTAAAGACTTAAACATAAGACCTGCCGGGCCTGGTGGCTCACGCCTGTAATCCCAGCACTTTGGGAGGCCGAGGCAGGTGGATCACGAGGTCAAGAGATTGAGACCATCCTGGTAAACATGGTGAAACCCCGTCTCTACTAAAAATACAAAAAAATTAGCTGGGCGTGGTGGCGTGTGCCTGTGGTCCCAGCTACTTGGAAGGCTGAGGCAGGAGAATTGCTTGAACCCAGGCGGCGGAGGTTGCAGTGAGCCGAGGTTGCACCACTGCACTCCAGCCTGGCGCCTGGTAACGGAGTGAGACTCTGTCTCAAAAAAATAAAAAATAAAAAATAAACAAACATAAGACCTAACACCATAAAAACCCTAGCAGAAAACCTAGGCAATACCATTCAGGACATAGGCATGAAGCTCATTTTTATAGACCATTACTAAAAGTTTTGGAAACTGTGTCATATTGTGAATGCTTAGCTGTATAATTAACAAATTTCAATAAATTATAAAATCATAAAGTACTACTTAACAATGTTGTATCTATAACTTTTTATTTGGTTTATTTTTTACTTTTGTTGTTGTTAAGTAAAACAGGAAAACAAATTTCTCCCTTGTAGAAATACTAGGGTGAGGATGAGAGTGTATACTTTTTTTTTAAGTAAGTAAATTGTTTTATTGGTTAGCAAGAATGACTGTATATTGCTGGTGAGTTGTTTGGTTTGGTTTGCTTTCTTTTTTTTAAAATTTTCTTTTTATTTTACTTTAAGTTCTGGGATTCATGTGCAGAATGTGCAGGTTTGTTACATAGGTATACATGTGCCATGGTGGTTTGCTGTATCTATCAACCGGTCATCTAGATTTTAAGCCCCTCATGCATTAGGTATTTATCCTAAAGCCCTCTCTCCCCTTGCCCCACACCCCCCAACAGGCCCTTGTGTGTAATGTTCCATGGAATCATCTGTGTCCATGGAATCACCAAATTTTGCTTAAAACTTAAAATCAATTTTGGCCACCCAGAACCCGCCCGATCTCATCTGATCTCGGAAGCTAAGCAGAGTCAGCCTAGTTAGTACTTGGATGGCAGAGTGTATACGTAATCACTCTCATTAAGAGTATACTATGGTGTTTTAAGGTCCTTTCTGTTGCATCTTATTGTTTAATTAAATTTAACCCTGATGTTATTTATTTATTTTTTTCTTAATTGGGAAGCTATTAGGCTGAGTGGACTCCAGCATCTTCCATTCCTATGTAAGCAAACCTTCAAATACCAACATGATGGGGATAAGGGTTTAAACTTATGAATTTGGGGAAGGCACATTTGATTCATAATAGCTGTTATTTTTTAATGGAAAATGATAAATTGATATATTAATAATAAAAATAATAGTTGATGACTACAGATACTTTTATTACAGTACCAGCCTTGCAGGTGTAAAAGACTGATATCTTCATGTGCTTACAATATAAAATTTGCATATTAAAATACCAAAGGCACCAGAGTATTTTGAGTGCACATCCTATACCTAATGTTTTCTTGCCTTCACTGTTTGTTGTAATCTTATTCGATTCCAATACACTATAGTCCTATTTTCACTTTTAATTCTAAAAAGAATGACAGATAACACAGAAATCTGACTGTGAATTTACAAGTTCAGAGGTTTTTGCACTAACTGATCATGTATACTTCTAATTAACTTCTACAATGCATATTTGGTACAGTTTGTTTGTTTGTTTGGTACAAAAATGCCTCAAACAATTCCCTAGACTCTGGTTAAAATAGGAGGATAAAAATAGAAATAGATCCAGGTTTCTGCTGAAATATTTGTTATTTTCTTTGCTGAAACGTAAACAATTCCCCCATAAATAACTGCACAGGCACGCTGTAAATCGTTTCTCTTCAATCTCTTTTAGCAGGGCTTGCAGAATTGATTTATACTTATATTGCTGCTAACACTATGTCAAAATAGTTTGTTGGAAAAATTCCATTATTTACTGTTTATTTTAATGCAAAACTTAATAAGATGATAGAAACATTTTATGTATGCATTATAAACCATCCCTACTCAATAACTAAAGCTGCTAATCTTGTTCACTACTTTATTGTTGCAAATTGATTTCAGAAAATAATATAAAATACAAACACATTCATAATGGCTATATTAGAATATGGATCTGGTTTCGTATAAAGTTTGGTTTCATTGTGTTATTCAATTAAAATCATGCACACTGTATCGGTTACAGTGCATTTTATAATGCCAAAGGTAAATTTAATAGTGTATCGTGCACATCTGCTGTCCCTGATCTTTTGGCACTCCTATGTGGTATAGTTATTCATTTACTTTTGCTTTGTTGCTCAAAAAATTACTTTTATGCTTTAGAGTTCTGCATCATGACTCTCAAGTGGCCTTGGACAAACATGGGTGAATCACTGTATTGGCTCCATCATAAAGATAAGTGTTTTCTACACTCAGGTTGAAAGATGCTATCAAAACAATCACCTACCTGTGTTTGGAAATACAGCAAGAAATATGATGAAATTTGAGCAGTAGCTGTCATGTTAAACCATGTCACTTTTCTTGTGGGATCAATAGTGGCAAGATGTTTATGAAATTTTTCTTTTTGTCAGATGGTCTCTAGATTTACATCTTAGCTCTGTTACTTATTAACTACTTGTCCTAACACAAGTTAATTAATATCCTTCAGCCTAATTTCTTAATAATAATACTCCTTCACTTCTTTCATTTCACCTTATCAAAGAAAAAGAGAGAGAGAAAAAAGAGAAACGGAGACAGAGAGAACTTTGGGAAAAACTCAAATACCTGATTTCTCCATGTACATACTGAGGAATTTTTATACTGATAGAAAAAATAAAATCCCACAGCAGAATAGATGATTAGAAATGAAATATTCATGATCATTAACCTACCTATCTATAAAATCTTCTAAGATTCATGGTCTTGAATGACCTCCAATGCAATGGTCATTCCAATTTTTTCCACTCTTCAAATCTCCATATATCATTATCATATCCACCTAACATTTTATTTTACACAGATATCCAGAGTGGCCAGATATATACTTCCTCAACTTATCACCACCAAAGATATAATGATATTTATATCTGCAATCAAGTTATTCTATTTATTCAAATATGTGGGTTTTTCTCTTTATCAGTTGATTAAAGGTTTATATTTTCTAAGAATCAATTTTTGGTTTTATTAATAACTTTATTGAACATTCTATTCTCTATTTCATTTTTTGTTCTAATATACACTGTTTCCTTCCATTTATTTTGGATGTGGTTTGCTCTACATTTTTTAATTTTTGAAGGTGAAAATTTATAGTATTGATTTGAAATATTTCTTTCCTGTAATAGAGCCAGATAAAAAATAAATTCCCCTGTAAGCACTGTATTAGCTGCATTCCATAAATTTTCGTGTGTTGTATGTCTGTATTCATTATTCCCAAGGTGTTTTCTGCCTTCCATTGTGACTTCCTCTTTGACCAATTATTTTAAAAATTTCCACAAAATTGTGAATTTCCAAAATTTCTCCCATTATCATTTTCATTCTTTCATTGCAGTCTGAGAAAATATTTTGTATTATATAATTTAAAGAAAAACCTTAAGATATGTTTTATAACATATCATATAGTATATCCTGGAGAAAGTACCACATACACTTGAGAAAAACCTGTATCCAGGTTTGTTGTGTGGCGTGTTCTTTATGTGTATATTAGGCTTTATTATGTTATACTGTTGTTGTGTTATTCACGTATTCTATTTTGTTATTGTTCTGCCTAGTTATACTATTCACTATGGAATATGGAGTACTCAGTTATATCTAATTTTCTATTTCTCTCTTTGATTATGTGTCTTTTCTTCACATATTTTGGGTGTGTGGTGTTAAGTACATTTATAGCTTACAAATGATATATCTGGCATACGCATGTATAGATTCCACCACCACCTTGCTGCTGCTAATGCACACGTGCAGATTCCACTGCCATCACCCACATGAAGTACTTTTGCTGTCAACCTGTATTGTAGCATTTTTCCTAGAAGATAGGAACACCTTGGCCCTTCCACCATAGCATTCACTTAACCTCAAGAAGTAAGAGAACAAAGCTGTGGGCCTGGTCCAAGTCCTCTAGGGTCAGAATATGGAGTCCAAGAGTGCTGAGCTGTGCCTTGGCCCTGTGAAATCATTCAGATATAAAGCCAGTCAACTAAACCCAGCTTTCATTATAGTCAGCCTCTCAAGAGCATCAAATAATATAAAAGCAAAAAGTTCTGTCTAAAGGATAAATTCAAGGATTAAAGAAACATTAGCTCACACAGATGAGAAAGAACTAGTGCAAAATGTCTTGCAACTCTAAAACGCCAGAGTATCTTCTTACCATCAAATAACTACATTAGCTCCCCATCAATGGTTCTTGATCGTAATGAAATTGCTGAAATAAAGACATTGAAATTAGAATCTGTTAAAGTTCAGGGTCTCTTATAAGGTGTGTCTGCTGGGAAGAGGGAGAGGATCAAGAAAAGCAACTAATGAATACTAGTTTTAATACATGAGTGATAAAATAATCTGTACAATAAACCTCCATGATACAAGTTTACTTATGTAACAAACCTGCACATGTATCCCTGAACTTAAAATCAAAGTTAAAAAAATATATATCAGAATCAGAATGGCAGGGAAGATCACTGAAGGTCAGGAGAATGTTGCAAAATAATCCAAGAAATCAAAGTAGTCCACTAAAACATTTTAAGAGCTGAAAGACAAAATAGTCATTTTCAGAAACAAACAAACTGATCTGACCAAACTGAAAACCTCACATGAATGTAATAATACAATTGGAAGTATTAACAGAGAACATACCAAGTGGAGGAAACAATTTCAGAGCTCAAAGACCAGTTATTTGAATCAACTCAGTCAGACAAAAATAAAGATAAAACATTTTTTAAACAAACAAAATCTCTGAGAAATATAGGATTATATTCAGACAAAAACTATGGCTCATTGACATCTGCCACCACCCCTGGCTAATTTTGTCTTTGTATTTTTAGTACAGATGGGGTTTAACCATCTTGGCCAGGTTGGTCTTGAACTCCTGACCTAGTTATCCACCCGCCTCAGCCTCCCAAAGTGCGGGGATTACAGGTGTCAGCCACTGTGCCTGGTCCCCAGAAAATAATTTTAAAAATCAACAAAAATCAGAGTATTTTTGAAAATATAAAATTGAAGAATTCTTCAATAGAGCAATTGAGAAAAAAAATAGAAGATACAAATAAATAAAAACAGAAATAAAATAAACAAAATTAAACTGATACAATAGAAACACAAAAAATTATAATAAACTACTAGGAATAATTATATACAAACAACCTAAATAATCTAGAAGATACAGATAAATTTCTGGTCACCTACAGCCTACCAAGACTGAATCACGAAAAAATTAAAAATCTGAATAGACCAATAATGAGTAAAGAGATTGAACCAGTAATAAAAGGTCCCCATCAAAGAACAGCCTAACACATAATGGCTTCTCTGCTAAATTTTACCAGACATTTAAAGAAAAGCTAATATAATCTTTTTCAAACTCTTTCTAAAAATTCAAATAGGTGGAATATTTCTAACTCATTTTTTTAGTCAAGTATTACCTACATACCAAAGACAGACAAGGACAATACAAGAAATCAAAATTATAGACCAATATAACTAGTGAACATATATGCAAACATCCTCAACAAAATATGAGCAAACCTAATTCAATGACCCATGGAAAGAATCATGCACAATGAGCAAGTGGGATTTATCTTTGAGATGAAAGAATGGTTGAACATATGCAAATCAGTAAACGTGATGTACCATATTAACAGAATAAATGCCAAAAATACATAATCATCTTAGTGCAAAATAAAAATCATTTGACAAAACTGAACAACTGTTCTTGGTGAAAGCTCTCAACAGATTAGTTACAGATGGAATGCATTGCAACACAATAAACACTCCATATGATAAGCTAAAACCTAACATTATAAATCAATGGTTAAAAGTTGAATTCTTTTACGCTATTAACAGAAACCAAATGAGGATGCCCATTCTCACTGTTTCTTTTCAACAATGTACTGGAAGTACTAGATAGAGCAATTAGGCAAGAAAAAGAAACAAAATGCATCCTAATTGGAAAGCAGAAGGTAAAATTATCTCTGTATGCTGACAAGGTGATCTTATAAATAGGAACCCTAAAGGACTCCACCAAAAAATTAAAACAAATAAACACAGTAAGTTTTCAGGATACAAAATCAACATGCAGAAATCAGTAGCACTTATATGAACTAACAATGAACTCTGAAAGAGAAACTGAAGACACGATCCCATTTACATAGCAGTGGCAGTAACAACAAAAATACTTAGGCATAAATTTAACCAAGGAGGTTAAATTTATATCTGTATACCAAAAACTATAAAACACTGATAAAATAAATTGATGACAACACATATAAATGTAAAGATAACCTATGTTTATTAATTGGAATGATTAATTTTGACAGTGTCTACACTATTCAAAGAAATCTATAGATGTAATGATCTCTACGAAATTCCAATGGTAATTTTTACAGAAATAGAAAAAAATTCTAAAGTACATATGGAACTACAAAAGATCCTGAATAGTCAAAGCAATCTTGAGCAAAAAGAACAAAACTGAATGTATCACATTCCACGATTACAAAACATACTTTAAAGCAATTTTGATCAAAAGATGCTAGTACTAGCATAGAACTAGATCCATGGACCAACGTAACAGAGTGGAAAGCCCATAAATGAACTCATACCTTTATGGTGAGTTGATTTGCAACAAAAGTCCCAAGAACACACAACAGAAAAAGGATAGTCTCCTTCAAAAGATGTTGTTAAGAAAAGTGGACTTCCATAAGCAGAACAATGAAATGGTATTCTCGTCTCACATCATATATAAATAAACATAAAATGAATTAGAGATTTAAAGTAAAGCCCCAAAACATAAAACTACCAGAGGAAAATATAGAAAAAATGTTTCATGACATTGTTTTGATCAATGATTTTTTGGATATGACTTTGAAAGCTCAGGTAACAACAGTAAAAATATATAAAATGATTACATTGAACTGAAAAAAGTTTTTTTATAACAAAGAAACCAACAGAGTGAATAGATAACCCACAGAGTGGAAGAAAATACTTTAAAACCATACATCCATACATCTGATAAGGGATTTGTATCCAAAATATATAAGGAACTCAAACAACTCAATAGTAAGAGAACAAATAACCAAATAAAAAATGAGCAAAGAACCTGAACAGAGGTTTCTTAAGAAAAGGCATACAAATGGCCAATGGCCAATAGTAATCCCAGCACTTTGGGAGGCCGAGGCGGGTGGATCATGAGGTCAAGAGATCGAGACCATCCTGGTCAACATGGTGAAACCTTGTCTCTACTAAAAATACAAAAATTAGCCGGGCATGGTGGCACGTGCCTGTAGTCCCAGCTACTCGGGAGGCTGAGGCAGGAGAATTGCTTGAACCCAGGAGGCGGAGGTTGCGGTGAGCCGAGATCGTGCCATTGCACTCCAGCCTGGGTAACAACAACAAAAAAAAGAATCATAAAAATATATTGAATATCTCCAATTTTTAGGGAAATAAAAATTAAATCTTCAATGAGATATCACATTACATCTATTAGAATGACTATGATTAAAAGAGGAAATAACAAATGTTGGTAATGACGTGAAGAAAATGGAATCTTTGCACACTGTTAGTGGAAATGTAAGTTAACACAGCCATGAAAAATGGTATATCAATGTCTTGTAGAAAATTATAGATACCTAGAGGAACAATAGAACTACTATATGATCTAGCAATCCCACTTCTGGACATACATCTAATGGAACTGAAATCAATATACTGAAGATATATCTGCACTCATATTCATTGAAGTATTATTCACAATAGCCAAGATGTAGAATAAACCTAAGCATCCACACAGATGAAGAGATAAAGAAAATATTAGATACATGCACAATGGAAAGCTATTCAGCCTTAAAAAAGAAGACAATTCTCTCCCTGGAAATAACATAAATAACAAAAATAAACCTGGAAGACATTATGCTGAGTGAAATAAGCCAGGTACAAAATGTCAAATATTGCATGATTTCATTGTTATGCTAAATCTAAAAAATTCACACTCATAAAAGTAGGACGGAGAATGTTGGTTATCAGAGGCTAAGGGCTGGCAGAGGAAATGTTTGTCAATGGGTATAATGTTTTAATTCAACAGATGAAGGCAGTTTTTGAAATCTCCCACACAGCAAGGTGACCGCAGTTAATAATTTATCTATTATTTCAAAATTTGCAGAGGGCAAATTTAAATGTGTCAACAACAAAAAAAGGATTGGTGAGGTGATTGGTATGGTAATTAGTTAGATTTAATCATTTTGAATTGAATATATATATATCAAAACATCACATTGTACCTATAGGTGGCAATGCAAAAATATGTATCTATAGGTACAATGTGATGTTTTGATATATGTACAAAATTTAAATATATACATAAAATTTAGTACTGCATATATGAAATCTTGTATAAAAAATATGAAAGTTGTACCTATATATGAATATATAATATGTATATATTATATTGCAATGTATCATATTATTTATATATTTATGTATAATACATAATATATATTATGTTATATAACAATACACAATGCAATATATATCATACAATGTATTATATTTTATAA
>PVKV010018034.1:0-45939 GCA_004027835.1 Alouatta palliata | reverse complement strand
CCATCGATGATAGACTGGACAGCGAAAATGTGGCACATATACACCATGGAATATTATGCAGCCATCAAAAACGATGAGTTTGCATCCTTTATAGGGACATGGATGAACCTGGAAGCCATCATTCTCAGCAAACTGACACAGGAACAGAAAATCAAACACCGCATATTCTCACTCATAGACGGGTGTTGAACAATGAGAACACATGGACACAGGGAGGGGAGCATCTGACACTGGGGTCTGTCGGGGGGAAAAAGGGGAGGGACAGCAGGGGGTGGGGAGTTGGGGAGGGATAGCATGGGGAGAAATAACAGATACAGGTGATGGGGAGGAGGGCAGCAAATCACACTGCCATGTGTGTACCTATGTAACAATCTTGCATGTTCTTCACATGTACCCCCAAACCTAAAATGCAATAAAAAGTATATATATCAAAAAAAAAAAAATCTGAGACTCTTTTCTATTTTCTGATCCTTTGGTTGAGACTGTGTGTGTGTGTGCGCGCACGCATGTGTGTTTGTCTGATGTAGAGATTCTGTAAGAATCTTTTTTTTTTTTTTTTAGAGTATTCAGAGTTTTCACAATGTTTAACTAGATTTTCTATTTGGAAATGTTTATTAGAATTCTTCCTTTTAGTGTCACTACCTTGAGCTATACTCAATTGTTTCTTCACCTCTCCCATCTTAAGTACCTGCTAGTACCATCATATGGATGTTTTGGGCTCCCTGGCCAGCTCCCCTCCCTTCCCTCCTCTCTTCTTCCCTCTCCTCCCCTTTCCTCTTTTCCTTTCCCTTTCCTCCCTTCCCTTCCCTCTCTTTCCTCCCTTCCCTCCCCTTCTCTTCCCTTATCTTCCTTCCTTCCAGTTCGTTCCTTCCTTTCTTCCTTCTTTCCTTCCTTCCTTCCAAGTTGCTTAATTTTTTTATTGCTAAGGGAATACTCAATGATTTCTTAAGTTCCATGCATCTATTTGACTTGCAGCTTAAAAATAAATTATAGCTGTGGTCTCTTCTTTTAATTGTCTGTTTATGCCTGTAAACGAATGTTTACATTAATTCTCATGAAATTTGGGGGTAGATTATATGTGTTTCATCTACTAATAGAGATATTTTTAATTGCCTTCTAAACCCTTGTTTTCTCATCTTTAAAGTAGGTATAATACTTAACTTACACAATTGTTATGAAGATTAGAAACCATATTTTCTTGGAACGATATCTGTCCCCTAGAAACTACGTAAGTGAACAACTATGTTAAACTTCCTGAACACAAGACAGTAGAAACAAAATCAGATAATATCACATCAAGAAAAAGATGCATTATAGACTATTACACTTACCATTCTCTTCTAAAATTCAACTGCAAATTCAGTTGTCACCTTCCTGTACTTCCTCACCTCAGTCCTTCACAAGACTTGATTGCGCTATGCTTTTAGTGGCGTATACCATGACATATAGGTAGAACTCAGGCCAATCATGAAGGAAAAGTAAAAAAATGTTTGGTGAAGCTGGGAATTTTAAAAATAACTCTGGATTATCTAAATGAGACCTGTATTATTCTATTTGCATAGTATTCAATATTTAACTTTTGTCAACATGTTTAATACCAAGTTTCTTCAATCACTGGTAATTCTTTACCTCTTCAGTTGCCAGAACTGGGACAGGGTCAATGATGCAATACTACACCAGTTGGCAAAGTTCTTCAGTGTCTAAAACAATGTCTCAAAGTCTAATGTAAGTACTTAGTCACAAAAGGGTACGTGCAGTGTGACTGTAAAGTGTACTAGAAACATGAAGAAACCATCTCTCCTTGGGAAGACCAACAAGAAGTGCTGAGCAAACAAGATAATAAAGAGAAGAAACAGGGTATAGCAAAGAAGGCAGAAACAGGATAAAGATATTGACATCTTGCAGCTAGATTCAAGACAAATTTCACATGTTCTTTAAGCCTGTCTTGGATTGTGCTGCCTTGTTAACAGAGTACAGTCTATATGAGTTCACCTCCCCTGCCATTTCCGTGTTATTCGCTGAAAAAAATCTGAAGAGTACTATATTTATTCATCTGTTCTGAATTTGGTCAAATCGCTTCTTCAAATGTTATTGCCAGTTCTGCTCCTTTAGACTGGACCCATTTCAGTGGGTATTTAATATGTCTTCCCTAACTGGTCTTTCTTTATTACAAACCATCAGGTTGACTTTCAAATACCACTTTGCATGGATTGTCTAAATAAATTCCCAAGCGACAACACACGGACTATCAAAAAAAGTTTTAAGTCAGTCTCACACAGACTTTCTCAGCATTTTTATAATGAAGTTATCATTTCAACCTTTTAAATAAACAAAACTTCACAGATCTCAAATATGAACAGATGACTTTCAGAGTATAAGTTATTTTAATAAAATGGTTAAGAGTAAGGCTCTGGAAATTTATATCCTGGCTTCATATCCCGCTCCACCATTTCCTAGGAATATGTACACCAGCAAGTTGCTTAATTTCTCTATACCTTGGTGTCTCAGTTTATTTCCTGGTGTTATAAAGGAATACCATAGACTGGGTAATTTATAAGGAAAAGTAGTTCATTTGGCTGATGCTCCTGGAGGCTGAAAAGCTCAAGAGCAAAGCCCTGGCATCCAACAAGGGCATGTGGAAGGCCTGGCATGGCAAGAGCAAACCTGCACAACAGAGAGGTGGGCAGGAATAAGCAAGAGAAAAAGGGGAGGGGGAAATTCATTCATTTTATCAGAAATCCACTCCTGTGATGACTAACCCACTCCTGTAATAACAGCATTAATCCATTCCCAATATCAGAGCCCTCATGACCTAATCGCCCTTAAAGACCCCACTTCAGAACACTGCTACCGGCAACTAAACTTCAACATGAACCTTGGAAAAGACATTCAAACCACAAAACTCAGTCTTCTAATCTCTAAATAGGGTAATCACAGCAGGACCTAGTTTACAAGATCGTTATAATAATTTCAGTAAAAAAATTTTTTTTTAAAGTTTCTAACTCATTTTACATGATTAGTAAATGTTAGCTATTGTTTAAATTGAAAAGACATGCATTGACAAAAAGGCAGCGTGAATTTGTGTATTTACTACAGATATGTCTGCATGTATTGTAAAAAAGGAAATCATAGCTAATAAATGTGGGAGATTATTTATTCAGTGTGTAGATGATGTTTGGTGCACATTTGAATTTGTAAGTAGATTTAAACAGTTTTTCAGTTAATTGGGCTTTAGAAACCATGAGTATAGCATGATTCCATTCAAGACCATTTGATGTGCTAATTATATCACTTATGAAATCAGTGTTTTAAAATAATTTTGACATCCTGCAACCCTTTAAGAAATCTGATAATTTTTTTGGCTCTCTTCCCACCATTGAAATGCATAAAACAGAGTATATAAAACATTATGTATTCTGGGACTTTCATTAAAATAATAGAGACGTAAAACCTGAAACAATGTCTGGAGCCTAGTCATTGCATTAAACGCTATACATAATTGTTTTACTAGTAGAAAAGAATACATCCCCAAACATTTTAAAGAATAAAACAGAAACTCAAGTTTGGCATTTAATGATACTAGGTATTCCATGTGGTGTCTTCTTACATTCAAGAAGAATCTACCAAATCTACCTCCAAATCTAATGAGGGTTAAATCAAAGAGTGGAGGGACACAGGCAATGACACCTGTTGCCGAATAGCTTGAGTACATGGAGAGACTGAACACGATTCGCCAGAGCCGGTAGCTTGCCTTAAAGCTACATGTTCAAAGTTTCTGTTAAGTACAGTGACCATGGGGTCATGGGGTGTTTGCTCCAATAGTACATTTTTTCCCAACCCTATTGTACATGGTGAAGTAGCAAAAAAAAAAAAAAAAAAAAAAAACAGACCTGAATAAAAATACACAGAGAAGGAAGGGGGACACAGTTTACAACCAGACCTTGTGAGAATTCACTCACTCATCGCTAAGAGGATAGGCTAGGCTGTTCATCAGAGATGTGTCCTCATGGTCCAAACACCTTCCACCAGGCTCCACCTGAACCACTGGCTTTTCAGCATGGGATATGGGCCAGGACAAATATCCAAGCCATATCAGAGCTTCACTACGATCTAGAAAAAACATTCCTTCTGGCTTATGATACTTCTCCATTCCATTCCTAAAACCTTTTGCAACTAATTCATCAAAGAAAAATACATTTTATTCAAACATAAGTAACACTAAAATAAGTCAACGATGCAATATACAAAGATACTGAGAAAAATACTAAAAGTAGGCTGGGCATAGTGGCTCTTGTGTGTAATTCTATCACTTTGGGAGGCTGAAACAGTAGGATTGTTTGAGGGCAGGAGTTTGAGACCAGCCTGGGCAACACTGAGAAGCCCGATCTCTAAAATCAAAAACTAAAAAATTAGCCAGGCAAGGTGGCACAAGCCTGTAGTGCTTATCTGGGAGGCAGAAGTGGGAGGATCTTTTGAGTCCAGGAATTTGAGGTTACAATGAGATATGATCCTATCACTGCACTTTAGCCTGAGTAACAGAGAGAGATCCTGTCTCTAAAAACAAAGAAATGAAAAAATAAATAAAATATTAAAAGTAAACAGATTGTTAGAACCAATAAAATGAATTGCAGAGAAGAAATTCTCTGCAATTTTTTCACTGGAAAAAAAATCACCACAAAGCAAATAAAAGTGGTGACTGTAAATAAATTCAAAGAAATAATACAATGAGATAGAATCAGAGGCATTCAAAAATATGAAGTATCTTATAAAAGTAACAGCAAGAAATGATTAAGAAAATAACCTATCAGTTTAAAAAGTGAAAGAGAAAAATAAAGCAAAACAGAAATTCTAAGAAGCAGCATAAATTAAAATAAGTCACTACTAAAAACAGGGAAATGGGGAATAGAATGGATATTGAATAAGTAAAAAGAACAATTATGAAGAAACAAATAATGAACTAAAAATGAATTAAAGAAATAAAATAATAAATTTTCATTAGGAAAGAGAATGGAGATACATTATTTACATAATTATTGTCCTCTGGAAATAAAAGAGTCTAATTTGAAAAAAACTAAATCAAAAATATAACTCAAGAAAACATTTCAAGATATAAAGATGACTTAAACCTTTGGATTAAAAAGTAACACCATTCTCTTAAAGAAATAAATATAAGAATGATCATTAACATAATAGAACTATGAAAAATCAACAGATATCTACAAACTACTGAGGGGTGTTAAAGCCATAAATCCCAGTACCTCAGAATGTGACTGTATAAGGCCTTTGTAAAGGTGATTAAGTTAAAATGAGGTCCTTATGGTGGGTCCTAACCCATTCTTCCTGGTGTTCTTATAAGAAGAGGAAATTGTACATACAAAAGATCCATCACGGGTTTATGTACACAGAGGAAAGACCAAGTAAAGAGGAGTGAGAATGTGGACATCTGCAAGTCAAATAGGAAGATCTCAGTAGAAACAAACCCTGTCATCCCCTTAGCCTTGAACTTCCAGCCTTCACAACTGTGAAAAATACATTTCTATTGTTAAAGACACTCAGTCTGTGGTATTTTGTTTGGCAGTCCTAGCTAACTAATATAGAACATAAGGCAAAATAAATTATTACAGTATAGTTAAAATAAAACAACATAAAAACTTGAGGCAGGTTTTAGACTTCTACGGTGAAATTTAAATTTAGAGCATATTTCCATAATGACTTCGAAATCCTGTTGTCCAGAGTGATTCAATAATTTTATAGTCAATCAAACTTCCACAACTCCAATGCTACAGTTGAATACTTATGAATATATGAGAATTTACAAGGTATTTTTTGCAGAAGCTCTTTATTTAAAAAAAGATAGAACATAACAGAAACACTGTATATCTAATTAACAGCAAAATCTCACTGTAAGAAATAAATTAAAATTCATAGTTGAGTCTAAACTTTGTGTGATTTATTATTGTAGAACAAAATGAATACATTCTAAACTGCATTAATATAGAAATAATATGACTAATAATAGGTAGGAGAGAAAATAATTTGAAATACTGGAAATATTATAAAGTACAATGGCTTTCTCAAAATATAATTTATAAAATACAAGCAAAAGATTAGAGATAGCGAGGAAAATTTTCAATAACTAAAAAAAATCAACTAAAATTTATTATGAAGTTGAGAGGAGGTGGAAAGGAAAGTGTAGAAAATTATAAAGTTATTGATATAGTTCTTGATCAGATAAGAAAATCAAGGGTTACTTTGTAAGGTAGGAGAGGAGTAGGTATATTATATAAAGCTATGGTTAAAATAGTATTGGTGGCCAGGCAAAGTGGCTCACACCTGTAATCCCAGCACTTTGGGAGGCTGAGGCAGGTGGATCACAAGGTCAGGAGTCTGAGACCAGCATGGCTAATATGGTAAAACTCATCTCTACTAAAAACACAAAACAATTATTCAGGTGCAGTGGTGCATGCCTGTATGCTAGCTACTCAGGAGGCTAAAGCAAGAGAATTGCTTGAACTTGGGAGGTGGAGGTTGCAGTGAGCTGAGATTGCACCACTGCACTCCAGCCTGGGCAACAGAGCGAGACTCCATCTCATAAAAAAAGAAAAAAAAAGTAACAGTTTAGAAAAGCTTAAACTATAAACATAAATTATGAAAAATATATATATACTCAAATGAAAAAGAAAACAGATAATATACAGAAAAGAAATAAAAGCAGCAAAATAACAGATCAACAGGCACATAAAATATTAAATATGAGGGTCATACAACTTTTTCTGTAAATGACCAGAGAGTACATTTTTTTTTTTGAGATGGAGTCTCAGTGTTGTCCAGCCTAGAGTGCAATGGTACAATCTCGGCTCACTGCCACCTCCGCCTCCTGAGTTCAAATGATTCTCCAGCCTTAGCCTCCTGAGTAGCTGAGACTGCAGTCATGCACCACCATCCCCAGCTAATTTTTGAATTTTAGTAGAGACAATTTTCATCATGTTGACCAGGCTGGTCTCAAATTCCTGACCTCAAGTTATCTGCCCTCCTTGGCCACCCAAAGTGCTGGAATTATAGGTGTGAGCCACCATTCCCAGCCAAGAGTAAATATTTTAAGAGTTGAAGATCATATGGTCTCAGTTGCAAATATTCAAGTCTTCCATCTTAACATATAAATGAAAGGGTGTGAACATATTTGATTTGGGAGCTACAGTTTTTTGACCCTTGATTTAATACAGTGAATTTGTTCACAAAGTAAAACACCATTACATATTGTATATAAGAGAAACTATAAAAAGGGTATTTTTTTACTTGTTTGTTTTTTGGGGTTTTCTGGGTTTTTTTGATTTACTTTTAAATGTTGATAATAAAAGAAAAAGCAAAGAGATGTTAATTATATATATAATGAACCAAAAATATTGCATTAGTATAACATGAATTTAGAGCAAAAATAAAACTTTAAGGAATAAAAATGTGTTGAATTTATAACAACTATTAAGGGGTTTTAAACAACTCTATACCGAATAGTATATCATCCAAATCCACTAAAACTAGAGGGAAAAAAAAAAAAAAAAAAAAAAACAGGGACACAGAGTTCCAGTAGAATTACTAAATATTGGTCTATTTTTCAGTATATGACAGATGAACTCAGAAAACATATACAGATTACGTAAATAAAATACTACCAATAAATTGGAAATTTATAGTATTTTATACTTCACACAAGCTAACAAATTGAACTGCTACAGTTTCCCAAATACTGGCAGAAGATATCATTCTCCTACTTCAGAGACAACATAAACATTATCATATTGTATTAGTTCTTCTTGATCACCACAAGGTTTAATAAAACGTTATAAAAACAAAATCATTCACATACACACACACACACACACACACAGACACACACACACACATATGTCAAACTGTGAAAGACAAAAATCTTGAAAGCAGCAAGAGAAAAAAATACACATCATACACAGGAAAGTACCAAAACAATTAACAGCCTACTTCTCATTTGTAACAATGGAGGATGTAAGGCAGTGGAATGACATATGCAGAGTTTTGATGCATATGTCAATCAAAGTGTGAAAAGTGTGATGTGGGCTGTCAATCAAAAATTTCACTCAATGGCATATGTTAATATACCACTTTATTTATTGAAAAATTTTACTGGTTTTTAAGTTATTTTTAAGTCTAATGTAATTCCATTAAAATATAAAATAAAATCTTTTCTACTTCCCCTGTGTTTCTACCTCCCGTTTATATATAATTAAATACAGAAAGGAAGAAATAAAGTAGAAAAACGTAGAAATGATAAATACAGAAAATATATACAAAATAAATAGCAAAATGTGAAATGTAAATCCAAAGGAAAGTAAACTAAGAACTAATCAAACATTAGGTGATGTTTGACTGGGTGAAGCAACATTTAATTATATATTGTCTAGAAGCAAAAAACTTTAAGTTGAAAAAAACACACGTTTTTATTTTAAAAGTGTAAAATAATACATACTCTAGAAACATAAATCATAACAGAAAGAAAGGAGTTAGATAAATGTGAGATAAAATAGATGCCAAAAAAAAAAAAGTAGTATTACTAGAGGCAAAGAGGGAAATGTCCTAAAAAGAAGCTGTATATAAAGAAGACATAACAAGCATAAATGGTCTTAGAACAGAACAGACCCAAAATACATGAAACAATAATGGAAAAGATTAAAAGAATGAAGAGATAATTCAGGAATAATAATTGAGGATTTCAGTACATTATTAATGAAATGAGACAGGCAATAAAAAAACGCAATCAACATGACATAACATATATAGAATGCTCACCCCAATGAATGTAGAATATACATTATTTTCTGCATTGGAAACAAGGAACACTTTCTAGTACAAATCACACATTAGGTCACACACAAAATAATAAATTTAAAAATATTGAAGTCAGACAGACTGCACTCTCTGACCACAACAGATTAAAATTATATATCAAATACAAAAAGAACTATGAGGAAGTCCTAGTCAGAGCAATTCGGCAAGAGAAATAAGTTATGGCTTCCAAATTTGAAGCGAAAAAATCAAATTACCCTTGTTGGCAGATAACATAATCTTATATTTAGAAAAACTGAAAGTCTACACCAAAAATTGTTAAATCTGATAAATGAATTCAGGAAAATTGCAGGATACAAAACCAACATACAAGAAAGGACAGTGGGTCTATATGCTAACAGTGATCAATCTGCAAAAGAAATCAAGAAAGCAATCTTATTTGTAATAGCTAATGAAATAAATAAATTAAATACATAGAAATAAATTCAATAAAGTGAAAGGTCTCTACAATTAAAGCTATACAACACTGATGAAAGCAGTTGAAGGAGGGGAACATCGCACACTGGGGCCTGTTGGAGGGCGGGGGGCTTAGGGGAGGGTTAACAGCGGGTGGGGGAATTGGGGAGGGATAACACTAGGAGAAACATCTAATGTAGACGACGAGGGGACAGAGGTAGCAAACCACCATGGCATATGTATACCTATGTAACAATCTTGCATGATCTGCACATGTACCCCAGAACTTATAATATGTAATATATATATAAACAAGTATGAATATGATAAATAAATAAAAAATATTTTTAAGTGAAAAAAAAGACTTCTAGAAGTAAATTTGAGTCTTAAAATTTACATAAAAAAGAATGGAAAAATATGCCCATGGGTCAGAAAAATTAATATTGTTAAAATGTCTATACTACCAAAATGATCTAAAGATTCCATGCAATCCCTATCAAAATACCAATGACATTCTTTATATTTCTTTAATCCTAAAATTTGCATAGAGTCACAGAAAAAGCCAACTAACCAATGCAATCCTAAGGGGAGTGGGGTTAGGAAACTGGAGACCTCTTATGTACCTTTCTTTCTTTTATCCTCTCTTACTCTTTCTCTTGTGATTAAGTGATTTTTCTCTAGCAATCTGTTTGATTCTGTGCTGCTGAATTTTAGTGTATCTATTATAGATTGTTATTGTGTGGTTACTACTGAATTTAATCTAACTTAAATACTGTCCTGTTTTGTCCCATTCTCAGGAGCAACTGAAGGGAGCCACAAAAACTAAAACATTGCACTGGAGCTAACTTGCCCTTCCATTATTTCCTGACCTGAGGGAAGGTTTACAGAGAGCACTTAAAACGTAAACACTGCTTCAGAACTAAATTACTGCCCTGCTGTTGCTTCCTGTTCTGGGGAAGACTTACACTGAGCACTGGAAATTCAAGTATTCCCAGAATTATATTGCTGCCTTGCCATTGTTTCTCAGTTCGGGAAACCCTTAAGTGAGCATGGGAAAATAATTCTTACATTCCAGTTGTTTCAGTGTTAGTGGGAGGCTTCACAGGAGCACTTGGGCTTTGTAAAAATTCCAGGTAGACATTCAAGCCCTCCCATGAATTGTGCCCTCTGCAGCACTGTGACACTGGCCAGTCTCTGGCTTAGGCCTCCTGCCACTCTGAGTCTCTCTATGGGAGAGAATCAGAGTGGAAGTGCCATGAAAATTCCCAGATTGGTGGGAAGATTGAACATCTATCTTTAATTCTCTCTCCTCACCTCAGCAATCATAGGTCTACAAAAATTATCTGTGAATGTTATTATGCCAGCTTGGAGGAGTAGTAATGTAGTCTTGAATGACAATTTGTCTATCTGGCAGCTTTTTTTGATTCTGTGGTTCCAGAGGCTTTTCTCCTGAGTTCTAGTAAAATGAGACTCGACTCTGGTCTTTGAATAGTTTTTAATTGTATTTTTGTCAGGGGAATGATGCCAGGGGATTTTCTATTCTACAACCATGCTGACATGACTTTCCCAAAGACTTTGAGTTCTTAACAGAAAAAAATGTGTAATTCCCTTTACAGACTGAATAAGATTTTTTAAAAAGACACTAGTTATTTCAAAAATTAAAATTGAAAACAGAGGCATAATTACTGTAGATTGAATTATGAATTATTATGAATGTCAGATTATGAATACATTATGAATGAAATGCCAGATTATGAATAAAATTATAAATAAAACGCCAGCAAATCAGTCTAAATTTTTATAAATTTGAAAATTACCAAACCTGATACAAAGTAAACAGAAAACAAACAGAATGAATTAATAATTGTAAACATTTCTCCAAATAAAAGCCCAAATATTTAAAGACAAAGTACTACCAATCCTTCACAATGTCAGTTAAAAAAGGATAAAGGACATTTTCTAAAACTATGAAGCAAATATTAATCTGATACCAAAGCAAAAGCTAATTCAACACTGATCATAGATGAAGTCCATTTAGCATTAGTTATAAGTCAAGTTTAGTGGTAATGAATTATCTTTCTCAGTTTTTGTTTTTCTGTAAAGTCCTTATCTCTCCTTCATTTCTAAAGGACAGTTTTGCCAGGTATGGTATTCTTGGTTGGCAGTTTTGTTTTATTTGTTTTCTTTTGGAACTTTGAATACATCATTCTATTCTCTCCTGGCCTGCAGTTTCTGCTGAAAAATCCACTGACAGTCTTATGAATGTTTTTTTTTTATACGTAAAAAGACATTTTGTTTTTGTCTTTGACTTTTAACAATTTAATTATTATGTTTTGTTGTAGGCCTTTTCAGATTAACTCTTTTTGGAATTCTTTAGGTTTCATATTTATTTTTCTTTCCAGATTTCAGATATTTTCAGCAATTTTTTTAAAGTAATCTTTCTACCTCGTTCTCGTTTTCTTCTAGGATTCCCTTAATTTGTTTATTGGTCTGCTTGATGATGTAGACCCAAATGCAAGGGCAAAAACTACAGAATTTCTAGGAAAAACATATAGAAAAGGTTATAAGGTTGGGTTTGACAGTGTTCTTAGATAAAATACCAAGACATAATTCATAAAAGACAATAATTAACCCAGTTACATCATAATAAAAAAATTATGTTTCAAACTACACCATTAGAAAATGTAAAAATAAGCCAAAGTTCCCTTGAAACTTGAGGAAAACATTTAAAAATTATATATATAACTTGTATCTAGAGTACATATATATGTATGTCAGTGTATACATACAGTAATATGGGTACACATATACATATTTACATACAAACATATATAGGACTTTTATCCAGCATGTATATGTGTCTGTATAGAGTTATGTACACACATATTACTTATATACAGACTGTATATTTTCATATATATATATATATATATACACACACCCTATATAGAGTTACAATTTAGTAACAAGAAAACAACCAAATTAAACAGTAAAACTATTTTAGCAGATGTCTCACTGATGTAGATATTCAGATAATGAGCACATGGAATGATGTTCCAAATCAACATTAATTAGAGAAAGATTAATTAAAAAATTCCAATTATTTACCACTATATACCAACTATAATTACTATAATCAAAGAAAGAAATAATATATTATTAAAGATGTAGAGAAACTGGAACATTCATTTACTGCTGACAGGAATATAAAATGGTAAAGCTACATTTTAAAAATTGTTTCTTAAAATGATGCACATAAATTTTCCATATGGCTTAGCAATTTAACTCTTAGGAATCTACCTAAAGATACAAAAAAAATGTGTGTCCACAAAAACACATGCACATAAATTTTATAGCAGCATTATTCCTGATAGTCAAAAGCTAGAAACTGTTAAAATAGGTGTCAGCTTGTAAACAGAAAAAATAGAATCCCATTGCATTCATACAATGGGATACTTCCATTAGTAAATAGGAACCAACTACTAATATGTGCTACAATATAGATAAATCTCACGAATATTATAAATGAAAACAGTTAAACACAAAAAGCAACCTATTTTATGAGTCCTTTATGTTAAATGTGCAGAAAAGGTAAATTTATAAAGACAAAAATATAGATCAGTGGTTGCCTAGAACTGGGAATGGAGACAGAGTTTGCTGTAAATGGTCATGAAGAAAATTCATTAGATAATGAACACTTTCTAAAACTGAATTGCTGTGATGAATGTAACATTCTATGAACTTACTAAAAATATTCAATATTACCCTTACAATGAATAAATTTTATATTTAAATTATACCTCTACAAAACTTTTAAAAATGTGTCAAAATGTTCATTAAACATGTTTTTTACATGTTCAAACTCACCAATAAGAAGAGAAGTATAAAAATCCAAACCCTATTTAACACTACCTATTATACTATCCAGAATGCAAAAGTGTATATCAGACAATATCAACTCCTGGAAGAGAAGTGAAGAAAAGAAAACTCATATGCTGATAAATGAGATTTTGATACTACTCTTAAGAACAATTTGGGAAATTTAGTAAAGTTGACGATATGCAAACCTTAAAGCCCAGCAATTTTTCTTTTCCATGTGTATGTATTGCCATGCTTCTTCAACTGTGCATAGGTATTATCTTGTTTTTTAATAATTAAAATTCTGATTTTGCAGAAGACAGGGCCTGAAATTGTGCACCTATTCTCAGATAATATCAGTTTTGCTGGTCTATAATGCACATACCCCAGGAGATGCATAGAATATTTTTAAGAAGCCAATAACTGATAGGGTTATCAACAATTGAGAGAAAAAGATAAGCATAATTATCCATTGTATAAACATATGTGTCAATAAAATATTTTAAATAAATTCCAGTATAGGTAAAACAAATGAATTATATCAATATATATTAACATGAATGTATTGTATAATATGTAATGTTGACAGAAAATAGTAGCTATCAGATGTATAGCTCTTTGTGACAAATATTTTTAACAAAGTGATACAATATATTTATTGGAAATAATTTTAAAATTGTACATATATATTAAGGAAAGAGGAAAACATGATTGAGAAACAGTTTACATAAAGCTTAAACTGCATTGATCTGGAATTATTGTTTCAGCTGATGTGAGGATAAAATTCTTCAATGTATTTTTTAATATAGCATGTTGCTTTTAGTATTATAACACAAGAAATTTTTAGAAATAAGAATAAATTTAATAAAGTATATACCAGACCTATATAAGTAAAATGCAATAATTCTACTCAGAGGAATGAAAGGAAAGAAGAAAAAGGCATATGCTCTTCTTAGGTCAAATGTTTTCATAAAATTTCAGTTTTTTCCCCAAATTCACCTATAAATGTAAATAATTTCTAAGAAAACTCCCAACAGAAATTTTAAAGAACTACATTATCTTCGATTAATATAAATAAATGCTCACAAACTGCCAGAAGTATTCTGAAATAGAAGATTTGTGAGTAGAAATTAGACCTCTGATACAGAAAACTGTAGTTATAATCATTTAAACCAGGATGCTAATGTAGAAATAAACAGATTAGACAAACAGAATGGAAAGTAAAGGAATATATCTAAATAAATATGAAAATTTAGTATGAAAATTATAATGTTAGTAGTCTAAAGATACTATATTCAATAAACAGAATACCACATCAAATATTAATAGTAGATATCCAGAAAATAAATTAATATAGCAAAATTAATTCTAGATGGAACAGACACTTATAAAATGATAAAATGATTCAGGTAATAAGGTAAATTTTTTCTAATGTTCTTTTAAATTATGACAAAAGCCTAAAATTATTGATTGATATTCTAATTTTTTAGAAACTTCTGTATGTTTAAAAAAGACAAGGTCAAATGAAAAATTGGGGTACCCTGAAAGACATGCTAGGTAATATCATTTAGGACATAGGCACGGGCAAAAATTTCATGATAAAGATGCCAAAAACAATTGTAACAAAAGCAAAAATTGACAAATGGGATGCTAAATTAAAGAGTTTCTGCACAGCAGAAGAAACTATCAACAGAGTAAACAGACAACCTGCCTATATGGGAGAAAATTTTTGCAAACTATGCGTCTGACAAAGGTCTAATATCCAGATCTATAAGGAATCTATAAGGAACTTCAAATTTACAAAGAAAAAACCGTAAAAAAGTGATTAAAGGACATGAACAGGCTCTTGTAAAAAGACGACATACATGCAGCCAACAAACATATGAAAGAAAGCTCAACATCAATGATCATTAGAGAAATGCAAACCAATACCACAATGACATACCATCTCATACCAGTCATACTGGCTATTATTAAAAAGTCAAAAAAGCTGGGCATGGTGGCTCACGCCTGTAATCCCAGCATTTTGGGAGGCTGAGGTGGGTGGATCACCTGAGGTCAGGAGTTCGAGACCAGCCTGACCAATATGGTGAAATCCCGTCTTAAAAAAAGAAAAAAAAAAAAAAAAGTCAAAAAATAACATGCTGTTGAGGTTGTTAAAAAAGGAAATGCTTATACACTTCTGGGGGGAGTGTAAATTAGTTCACCCATTGTGGAAAACAGTGTGCTGATTCCATAAGTACCTAAATACAAAAATGCCATTTGACCCAATAATCCCATTACTGGATATATATGCAAAGGAATATAAATTTTTCTACTGTAAAGGCATATGCACAAATAATGCTGTATAATTATGCAGCATTATTCACAATACCAAAGACATGGAAACAACCTAAATGTCCATCAGTGATATGCCAGATAAAGAAAATGTGGTACATATACACCGTGGAATACTATGTAGCCATAAAAAAGAATAAGGTTATGTTGTTTACAGGGACATGGATAGAACTGGAAGCCATTACCCTTAGCAAACTAACACAGGAATAGAAAACCAAATACCTGGATATCAGTGTTAATTTTCTGTCTAGTTGATCTGTCTAATATTGACAGTAGGGTGTTAAAGTCTCCCACTATTATTGTGTGGGAGTCTAACTCTCTTGTTAGGTCATTAAGAACTTGCTTTATGTATCTGGGTATTTCTGTAATGGGTGCATATGTATTTAGGCTAGTTATCTCTTGTTGCATTGCTCCCTTTATCATATGTAATGCCCTTCTTTGTCTCTTTTGATCTTGGGTAGTTTAAAGTCTGCTTTATCCGAGGCTAGGATTGCATCCCCTGCTTTTGTTTTTTGTTTTGTTTGTTTGTTTGTTTGTTTGTTTTTTTAACTCCATTTGCTTGGTAAACCTTCTTTCATCCCTTTATTTTGAGCCTATGTGTCTTTTCACATGAGATGGGTTTCCTGAATACAGCATACTGATTGGTCTTGACTCTTTATACAATTTGTCTGTCTGCGTCTTTTGACTGGGGCATTTAGTTGGTACAACGTATGCAAATGTATCAATGTAATACATCACATAAATAGAAAAAAAAGACAAAAACCACATGATTATCTCAATAGATGCAGAGAAGGTCTTTAACAAAATTCAACAGCCTTTATGCTAAAAACTCTCAATAAACTAGGTATCAATGGAATGTATCTAAAAATTATAAAAGTTATTTATGACAAACCCACAGCCAATATCATAACTAAATGGACAAAAACTGGAAGCATTCCCTTTGAAAACAGGAACAAGAGAAGGATGCCCTCTCTCACTACTCCTATTCAACATAGTATTAGAAGTTCTGGCCAAGGCCATCAGGCAAGAAAAAGAAATAAAGGATATTCAATTAGGAAAAAGGAAAGTCAAATTATTTATATTTGCAGATGATATGAACTTACAGTATAAAAATAATAAAAAGAAAAAAATAGTAATAAAAGAAAACCAAATACCGCATGTTTTCACTTGTAAGTGGGAATTAGATGACAAGAACAACGGACACAAGGTGGTGAACAACACACACTGTGGACTTTGGAGAGGGGAGGGTAGGAGGAGGGAGAGAATTAGAAAAAATAAAGGTACCAGACTTAATACCTGGATGATAAAATGATCCGTACAATAAACCCCAATGACACAAGTTTACCTATGTAACAAACCAGCACTTGGACCCCTGAATAACATTTTTTTTAAAGTTGAGATAAATCTTTAAAATACATAGTACAGATAACTAGATTATGTCTTCAATAATTAAAACAACTTTATAAATTAATATAATAATTTAATGAGACACAGAAAAATGGCAAAGAATGTAAGCAAACAGTTCAAACAATAAAATGCAAATATCTTGAAGTGGCTGAAAAAGGGCACAATGTCACTCAAAGAAGTGTTCTAATTTAAATTACAATGGGTAACTTTTATTTAGAGTGGCAAAGTTCAAATAAGTTTATAATACACTGCATTGTTTGACAGAGAAACAGTAATTATCCTACTTTCTTAAAAAAATTATCAAAACTCTCTGTGATGGCACTTGGTTAACCTTCATCAACATTTGAAGTCCACATTAACATTTAACATCAACATTTCCATTGCAGATTGAAGTACATAATGCCTGGATTTCTGTGACTATGTCCTGAAGATGTACTGGTGCCCATGTAAAGTGACAAATGCACAGGTTGCATATGGAGTATGTGTGTGTATCAACGAAAGATAAACAGCTTAGAAGTCCATCAGTTGAAGACTGGCATTGTAAATGTATATGATTGAATATCACACTGCTGCAACAAGACTGAGAAGTCTGTATATGGATATAGAAGAATTCTCAAGGTATACAACAAAGATGAAAGAAGGGATAGAATAATGCTTATAATACGCTACTATTTGGCTAAAATATATTATATTTGATGCACAAAATATTCCTGGAAAGACACACAGGAAAACAAAAGGAAGTGTTGCTTGACAGGGGTAGAATGTGGCCAAAGAGGATGAAAAGATATATAAATTCCTCAGTATATATATATTAGAATAGCATCCATTTTATAACATGTTCATATATGACTTACTAAAAAATAATTACACAATATACAGAATGGGTGACAGAATGGGATTATTGGTTTTTCGTGTTTGTCTGCAACTAGAAGACTAAGAAATAAAACAAGAGTTGCCAAATATTTCCACATTCTAAAGCAAAATGCTAGATAACTGATAGAGAAGGCATTCAAAACCAGATTCTTCCACTCTTACCCATCATCCACTGCAATGTTACATTCCATACAGAGTGGCTAAAGGATTGATCAGGACCGTGAGAAGGCTGGAAGATACTAGGTTTTTACAAAGAATTGTTGATATTCTGTGACCCCTGCATCTTCCACAATCCTTAAAAAGAAGCAAAGTGATTTTCTTTAACTTTATACATATGTGAGGAACTTCAGGAGAACTCCTTCAGATAGCTTTATCTTTGTCCCTGAAGTTTTTAAGAGTGTAAAGTCACACCGTACTCATTGCTGAAGAAACAGATTTTTGTCTGAAGAGATTTGATGAACAACTAGCACATCTAACAATTTTGGGCAATGAGTCATTTTGAAAAGAACCCCGGAGTGAGAGTTTCTTGAGAGTTAACCTCAGTAGATACGGTCTGTTTGGTGAGGTGGGCTTTTGAGTGTGGAAGCACATGGGACACCTTAGTAGTCATCAGAAGAGAGGCAGAGAAGCTACATCCCTCAGGGACTTATGACACAGAAATTTCTGAGACTGCCATGGGCCAAATAATCTACATTCCAAATTCACTGTGCTGAGCTGATTATATCTGCTCCAAATTATCAATAGGGGCCAATAAGGAAACAGACCCAAAGGGGCATAGGAGGCCCTGAAAAGCTGAGCAGGGGATAGTGAAGGAGGTCAGAGGTTTACCGTGGCAGGAAGCCCTCACCACTTTAAGAGGCAATGAGAAGGGGCAGGGTTATTGAGCTCAAGGGCTGGAGTTATCAAATGGCAGGTTGGGAGAAACCTCAGAGGGCCCATAAACAAGAGAGGAGACCAAAGAACTGTCACCAGAAACATTTCAGGAAGGGAGAGAAATGCCATAGCTTTTTTCTCTTTGTCACAATCTTATTCCAGTGACTTCCACTGGTCAAGCTCAGCCAGAAGTCCACCTCTTGCTGGATATGCAGTTATCAGGGGCCAGCTGCCCTGAAGGACAGAGCAGAGGGGTGAGAAATGTACCTGAGTGCAGTGGTGCCCAGAACAATCAAAACAACAACAGCGATCAAATGAGACCTTCCGTTTTCCTATCTTTTCTGTAGTATCCAGTAGAGAGGAGAGAGAAGGATCACACACAGAAAACAGAGAATAAACCAGCTATTCTCGTCCTCCTTCCTCACTCCCAGTCATCCTCCCCACACAAACACTCACACACAGAGCCACTCCTCCCATTTTCCACTGAAGGAGACCTAACTGTGTAAGATTTGACACACAGTAACAATGGTCCAAATCCACCCCACACCGACCATGGCTCAAACTACACTGAATACGGATTCTTGGTGCCACCCAGACTGGTTCCATTCTCTAAGCTGAATATAGCGGCCTGCTATCATCAAATTTTTCCTAATGGAGGAACATAAAATTAGGAATTACATGGATTCTAATTAAAATCTTGTTCTGTTTCTGTGATACCTGCAATCTCAAATGAGCTGCTTAATCTCTCAGAAATGAAATGTTCTCATCTGTTAAATGAGCATGGCCATGTCAATAATTTAGGCTCTTGTGGGATGAATGCCTTCACTTAGAAGTGGGGAGAGGCTTATTAGATATTGATCTCTTTTCCAGAGTTTTATTAATTAGAATGTTCTTAATCACCTCTCCATTTGTGAAAAGCTGGTCTCTTCAATGAAGCCCAACTTACAATCTCCTTTTCAAAATTAAATATCTGTCAAAGAGAGGAATACTGTTTATCCATCTATCTCTTTCCACTGTATCCATTTGTTTGTGGTCACATGTAGTTATTTGATATACAAAAGATGGAGGACATGGAGGATGACCAATTGAGAAAGGATCATATGTGACTCCAATTCATTCTGCATTCTTGTGTGTATAATAATCATTCACTGAGTTTTCACTGTTCACATTCTTGAGAAGCTCAGGACAAGAGGCCAGATGGCTTTGGTTCAAATCTTGGCTGTACTACTTGGCAACAGAGGGACTTTGGGAAGATTATTTAACCTTTCTCTTCTATGATTGTGCTGCCATCATCTACACAATCAAAATAATAATAGTGCCTACCTGATAGGATTACTGTGAAAAATTAATTTATGTAAGATATCTAGTTTTAGATCTAAAGGCTTATTCATACCTCCAAAGGATAACAACATCCAGTGTTATGCTTTGGAGGTATGAATAAGCCTTTAGATCGCTCAACAATTAATTCATATTCATTCAGGTGTGGTTTTTTACTAGAAAAAGAATTTTCTGCTATTTATTTGTGTGTTTATTCATCCATTTCTTTTTAAAGATTATTTTCCACCACATTTATTACCATAGAGAATTCAGATGAACATAAAATTATCTGGATTCAGTTCATCAAATATTTCTGATGAGCTTAATGGATTTTATAGGTGGCTTTTCTACAATAAATGATAGACATCTGGATAAAAATAAACACATGCGACTGAATCAAATTTCATGATAAAATGGAAATCTTATCTACGTGTCTGTATTGAAAAACTACCTGTGTATATACAATCTCTGTATATATTTCCTCTTAATATAATAAATTTTAGAAAATTTAAACATTGACTAAGACTGACCTTTCATTTTTTGCAGAAAATTAAAAAAATAAATTTATGTTTTAATATTTGTAATTTTTTACTATCCTTTCTTGTAAAGGAATTTGGTCCCTGACTTCTGTCTCTAGCTGGGTCTATGTAGTCATGCCACATTCTGTCATTCTGTACAGTTGATAGTTTACAAAGGAGAAAAATAAATTATAAATGGGTCTACCCTGGCAGAGGCTCCTGTTTCAGTGAGCAATCATGTCCAAGCTGACAGGTTCACATCTTCACATCTCTTAGATTTGGCACCCTCTTACCTTGCCAATGGGATGATTTTCAAATTAAACTTTCACATATCCACCTTACATGTAAGCCATGAGTTTGATTGTCTCAGTTTATGTCTTTCGGGTATTCTAATGAACACCTGTCATTTTTAGATCAATATAATTTAAAGCACTGTTTTTTTTTTTCTTTTTCAAATTTTCTTCTCTTCTCCCCTTTGCTAAATAAAGGTATAGCACTACCCACTACCCAAAACTCCCTCCGACATATACTTATCCACCAGCAAAGGCACATCCAGCCAGGCTGTTTTATGTCCAATTTGTTTATCATGATGAGAAATGAGGTAATGTTTGACAAAGATCATTAATTTTATAGCTTGTGTTTCAAAAAGAGTTCCTGGGCTATTTACATCTCTTCATATTAACACCTGAGAAAATGAGTCTGCTGAAGATATAAACCTGAAAGCAAAGTGTGTTTACCGTCCCCCCTAAATATAATTCATGGCTCAGAACAGATCTTTATGACTCATGATCAAATATTTTCCTGGGGTTGCATTTGATGTTTGCTGCAGAGACACTGAATGTCTTTGGGTCTTTTCATTCAAAGACAATTAGCTTCCTGTTGGATTTTGATATTCAAGATGGAATTATTACAATTTATCTTGGCAGGGAAAATTGCTCTTTAAATTAACTGGTATTAGCATCATGCATTGCAAAAGATTTTTAGTCCAGAAAAAAACTAATAAAAAAATCATATTTGGCGAAAGGAGGGTATTAAAGGAATCCCTGATTGCATTGTACCATCTTATCATTTTGATAGTTAAGGCAAATGAAATTTGATAGGCTGACCTAAACAAGAACAAAAGCTATTCTAACTATAGTACCTATACAATATCTGGCATAAAACAAGCTCTCAAACTTATTTATTACAGAATAAAATAATGTATACTATTTGCTTCTTTCCTTTATTTCTTATTTTTCTCTTCTCCTAATGTATGTTTATCAAATGTTTACTATCTAATCAATTAGAAGTATGTATAAACAAGGGCCGGGTTCATTTTCAGAGATGCTGTGGAAGGGAACAGGCTGGCCGGGCACGGTGGCTCATGCCTGTAATCTCAGCACTTTGGGAGGCCAAGGTGGGTAGATCACCTGAGGTTGGGAATTCAAGACCAGCCTGGCCAACGTGGTGAAACCCCATCTCTACTAAAACTACCAAAATTAGCCAGGCATTGTGGTCCATACCTGTAATCCCAGCTACTCAGGAGGCTAAAGCAGGAGAATCGCTTGAACCCGGGATGGGGAGGTTGTAGTGAGCTGAAATCATGGCACTGTACTCCAGCATGTGTGGCAGAGTGAGAGGAAAGGAGGAAACGAAGGAAGGAAAGAAAGGAAAGGAAAGAATGGAAAAAGGAAAGAAAGAATGGAAAGCAAAGAAAGAAAGGGAAGGGAAGGAAGGGAAGGAAGGGAAGGAAGGGGAGGAAGGGGAGGAAGGGGAGGAAGAGAAGGGAGGAAGGGGACAGGCCTTGAGCAAAAGTTCTAACTAAATCTTCTCTAAAGTGAACCATCTTAAATTCTGACCTACATACCTGGGCCTGCTTACACCACTGCAGCAGAAATTAATTTTAAAATTATAGATTTATTACTATATGCTCTATTGAGAATGATGGAAGTGTAATTTAGGAATACGCACGTTATCTTCTTTTCATTCTTTGCTTAAGATGCAAACTGATTTGTACCATTTATCTACCAACTTTCCCAAACTTTAGTGAAATTATATAGAAAATACACAAAGGACAATAAGTAAGAAGGAAAAGGAGAGGAAAAGCACTAGTGTTTTTGTTGACATTCTGGAAGACAGAAAGAGAATAGGACCTTGCAACTGTGCTAAAATCTAAGCTAGAGAGGCTACAGGAAGTTGGGAGCTGAGACTTTTACTCACAATGAAGACTTTCTGGTTTGAGGTGGATGGGAAGAGAAATGCAGAGCAGAAAGAAAGTGAAGATCAGGGGGATTCGTTAGTCAGAGCTGTCAGATCACCACTCCCTCAATCCTCCCCATGCACAGATACAGGCAGCAGAGAGCAGCTGCTCGTCCAAAAGGAGAGGATTCCCATCCAGTAATGTCTTATTATCTGTCTCAGGAGAGCCAGAACTCCTGGTTTGTACCTAACGTAAGGACTTAGTTTTTAAAACTATGGAGTAGAAGTGGGGTAGAAAATCTTATGCTTACTTTTCTTCGAAGCAAACAGATCATACACACATATAAGCTTATAATGAGCCCTCACCCTCTTCAAAAACAGAAACCTATGGTTAGAGAGACAGACTAAGAACAGAGGAAACCCATGGTGACTATTGTTTATTTTTTTATTTTATTTATTTATTTTTTTTGAGACTGAGTCTTGCTCTGCTGCCTGGGCAGGAGTGCATTGGCATGGCCTCGGGTGACTGCAACCTCTACCTTCAGGGTTCAGACGATTCTCCTGCCTCACCCTCCCGAGTAGCTGGGACTACAGTGCACGCCACCACACCCAGCTAATTTTTGTATTTTTAGTAGAGCTGGGATTTCATCATGTTGGCCAGGATGGTCTCAATCTCTACACCTTGTGATCCACCCGCTTTGGCCTCCCAATGTGTTGGGATTACAGGCATGAGCCACTACACCTGGCCCCATGATGGCTTCTTATGCTAAATAACATTTGCCTTAATCCATAACTAGAGATGAACAGCCAAGAGACCATGACATATTTAAGAAAATCAAATGTAAGAATAGCAAAAATAAAATGAAAAATGCAGGAAATAATTCATGTATCCAAATCATCAAAATAAGTATTTGAGGGAATAAAAAGAAATTAACAACATAAGTTTTTTTTTTAGAAGAGAAAAAAAATCTATTTATACATTAATAAATATTTCCCAGGCACTTGCTATGAGTGAAGCTCTGTTGAAATAGAGAGGGTATACTTCTATGATATACCCTCTCTATTTAGAAAGCAAGCAAGATGATGAAAGCAACAAGGATGATGTTTCTGCTTTCATGAAGCTTACATTCTAGTGTGAACAGCAGACATTAAGGAAATTAGCAAGATAAATATAATTTCAGGTGGTTGTAGTACTAAGCAGTTAATTAAGCAGGTTAAAGAAAAAAAAGAGTTCAAGCAACAAAACTGACTTGGCTGAATGCAACAGAAAACAAATACAGTGATAGAATCCTCAAGGAATCCTGCAGAATTAAGCATTTACAATGACCAAAACTAAACCATAGAACTGGTACAGTGAAGGAGGCCCGTGCTGTCACCACATGGTGCTGTCTACATTATCATGACCTTTATCATGAGAAAACCCTGGAAATCATGCAACTGCTGCTTCAAGAAAGTCCATGCAACCGTCTCCTCTGTCAGGGAAACTGGGGAGCCCCACTGTGGTCATATTACCAGCTTCCAACTGAAGGTCTAATGTGGGTGCATCTGATAGCAGAATCTTAGCCTTCCTAACAACTTGGAAAAGGATATAATAGTTGGCATGTGGCAATTTCAGTTCTTGAGTATGAGGCAGCCTATTTTTTTTTTTTTTTTTTTTTAAGACAGAGTCTTGCTCTGTCACCCAGGCTGGAGTGCAGTGGAGCCATCTTAGATCACTGCAACCTCCGCCTTCCGGGTTAGAGCAATTCTCCTGCCTTATCCTTCCAAGTAGCTGAGATTACAGGTGCCTACCACCACACCTGGCTATGGCTTTTTTTTATTTTTTTTTTTAGTAGAGATAGAGTTTCATCATGTTGGTCAGGCTGGTCTCAAACTCCCGACCTCAAGTGATCCCCCCACCTTGGCCTCCCAAAGTGCTGGGATTACAGGCATGAGTCACCACACCTGGCTAGCCTCTTACTCTTAAATGGAGGATTCCTGAGACACAGGAAGGTATTTAAGAGCATGGGCTACCAAATCAAATGACAAACATTCATGCAGTATAAAGAGGATCACACTGCAATTCTGGGTCATCTTTCCATCCTCTCCCACTTTCAGTGCTTCTGTTTCTTCATCTCAAAAATGAAAGCATACAACTCAATTATTGCCGAGGTCACCTCTTTAAATTCTAAGATTCACTGATTCAAAGAGAAAAAACAAGGTGAAACAGTTCAAATAGATGTTCAACAAATAGATGGGGGAAAATGGAAAGAGTATTTTATGAGTCAAAAAGAAATTCAGTGCAATCTTCATGTACAGAACAGGATGCAGATGTATGAAAGAGAAAGAGGGAAAGAACAGGAGACTAGAGAGAGAAAGAGAAAGAATTGAGTCCATAGAGAAGCTGACTAATACATTTGCAAGACAGCTGAATTATTGGTAATATCAATGAGCTGATACACAAGAAGAAAATATAGACAGGTCTTAGCTTCACATTCATGACAGAGGAAGTTTGTACAGCATGTGAAACTTGTGATACTGAGTATCTCACTTGAAGTGGAAAAGGGCTAAGAATGTATAAAAGGAATATCATTCATTCAACAAATGTTTTGTCCCACCTCCTGCATTTATTAAAATAAAATTTATACTCTCTGCTTCAAGAACTCACAGACTAGCTATATTGTAATAGCATTAGCATGGCAAACGTCATAAAATTAGTAAACATATTATGATCTCAGAGAACAGATAAATGGTACCTAACGGTTTGGAAGAACATATATATTACATATATATAGTTATATATATTATATATACACACTATAATTGAAATACACACACAAACACATACACACATATTTTCAAGAAATTAAGCTGCATCTTGAAAGAAAAAGAGGAGTTTATCAGGAGGATAAAGAGAGTATGGCTATTCTAGAAAAAAAGAACATGTGATCTGAGAAAAACACCGAAAAAGTAAAGTCTTTGGCTTTCCCAAGGTCAGTGCAATTGAGATCATGCTTTCTTACAGAGAACAGCACCCGGAGATTAGAATTTTAGCTGCCTCACATTGAACTTTGTGTGTCACGCTAAGTTGTTGGGGCTACGTTCTGAAAATGACACAGCGACACAGGAGGATTTGGGACAAGAAAATAACAAGGTCAGAGCTAATGAGCATTTTGGAGATTAGAAGCAACAGAACACATGAGAAAATGATTTTAACAGAATAGAAACAAAGCAATGATTATTGGGCCCAAGGTAAGGTGGTGGAGATGGAAACAATGGCACAACGGGTTCCACAGAAAATATGGATGACAGGAAATGACAAGATGTGAAGGGATGCATAGGCTAATTAGTTCAGTTCAGACATTCCAGTGGATAGGCACTTCAGGACAACACGTTGTATGTGACAAATATATACAGTACTTGTCAATTAAAATAAAGCAATAAAAATAAAAAATAGGGATGATCAGTTAAGAAAATGCAGAGAAGTAGAATCCTGAGGGTAGTTATCTCAGTCCCTGCTAATATACTTTCAATCCAAGAAGCTGGAAAAGAAAATATATGCGTATTTCTTTGTGTATACAGACAAGTATGCATATATAGTATATAGACGCAAAGTCATAGAAAAACGTTAAGAGAGTACATTGTTACTTCAGATGTGTTTTGTGATCCACACCCTGAGTGCCACGTTTACTCAATGGTAAATGGTAGCATTTTGATGAGACTAATATATTCAAGTAACATTTGTTTTATGGAAAACAATTGTATTGAATATTTAAAAACAATTAATATTTATCTTCTCAGAAAAAATGAGAGGCCAGGCTTTCATCTGTAGAGAATATATTGATATATAAAGTAAGTTTGGTGTAAGTCTGATTTGAGCTGGGGCAGTAAGAAGGCGGTATCATCTAAATAAGCAAATTACATGTAGCTAATACCAAGGAAGTTAAAAGAATCAGATCTCCAGAAGAACCATTGCTGTTGGTCTGTGGATGACTGTAGAAAGAATTGAAAGAAAGTTGGCTTAAGAAATAATTTGGAGACAGAATGGGGCCACAAGACATAAATAAACTGGCCTGTGTTGGAGAGGAGGCTGGCTGTTAGTGGTTGGAAAAAAAATGGAGAAAGAGCCTGGTCCCTGAGAGCAGGAGAGATGGGAAAGATGTGTTGATGATTGAGGCAAAGTCCAACAGAAAGACAAAATAGAAAGGTAATTTCAAAAGGCAGGATTATCCTGTGTAAAGACAGGCAAGCACACAGTGGCAAGGCATGTTCATAGAACTATAAATAACTGGACACGTCCACATGACAGGGTGTGTGTGTACTTGTGATTTTGGGTTTGGGATACTGAGACGATATCAATCATGTTTTTGGGAAAATGTAATGGGTGAAAAAGACACAAGGTTAGAGAAAGACAAGAGGTATATTTTAGAAGACCTTACACAGAATATCATAGAGCCTGAAGCCTGGGATTTATTTAATAAAATGATATCATTAGAAAGGTCTATGATAAGATTGGCAATTTTGAGAAATCTGTCATTATAATGGACAATGAAGAGTTAGGAAGAGACAGAATGAACTCATACTAGTTATTACAGTGGTTCTCAAAATTTGTTGTGCACATGAAATTCACCTGGGAATACTGTTGAAACACAGACTCTGATTCAGAGAATCTCAGTGGATCCTGACTTTCTGCATTTGTAACATTTCTAACATCAGAGGATGCAAGGCTGCTGGCCTATGAGCAGCCTTTTCAATACCAAGAATTAAAAGATAATTTGACCCTGGTGAAATGGTGAAAATCTGAATTATATACTGCAGTTTTCACTAAAAACCTTTTAAGTGTCTTAACTAGGTATTTTCTTGATTACTTGTAATACTGATACGTAACACATATGAATTTCAAGTATTAACTGCTGTAGCCACTTAATGTTCCAAAGACAAAAACGATGTAATTATCTCAATAGACGCAGAGAAGGCCTTTGACAAAAATCAACAGCCCTTTATGCTAAAATCTCTCAATAAACTAGGTATCAATGGAATGTATCTGAAGACAAAAAAGCTATTTACGACAAACCCACAGCCATTATCATACTGAATGGGCCAAAATTGAAAGCATTCCCTTTGAAAACTGGCACAAGACAAGGATGCCCTCTTTCACCACTCCTGTTCAACACAGTGTTGAAAGTTCTGGCCAGACCAATCAGGCGAGAAAAAGAAATAAAGGGGATTCAATGAAGAAAAGAGGAAGTCAAATTGTCTCTATTTGCAGACGACATGATTGTATATTTAGAAGACCCCATCACCTCAGCCCAAAATCTGCATAAGCTAATAAGCAACTTCAGCAAAGTTTCAGGATACAAATCAATGTGCAAAAATCACAAGCATTTCTAAACACCAATAACAGACAAATAGCCAAATCGTGAGTGAACTCCCATTCACAATTGCTACAAAGAGAATGAAATAACTAGGAATACAACTAACAAGGGATGTGAAGGACCTCTTCAAGGAGAACTACAAATCACTGCTTAAGAAAGTAAGAGAGGACACACACAGATGGAAAAACATTCCATCTTCATGGTTAGGAAGAATCGATATCCTGAAAATGGCCATAGTGCCCAAAGTAATTTATACATTCAACACTGTGCTCATCAAGCTAGCATTGACTTTCTTCACAGTACTCAAAACAAACACCTTAAATTTCATATGGAACCAAAAGAGAGCCCACATAGCCAAAAATCTCAAGCAAAAGGAACAAAGCTGGAGACATCATGCCACCTGACTTCAAACTATACTACAAAGCTACAGTAATCAAAACAGCATGGTACTGGTACCAAAACAGAGATATAGACCAATGGAACAGAACAGAGGCCTCAGAAGTAATGCCACACACGTACAATCATCTGATCTTTGACAAACCTGACAAAAACAAGCAATGGGGAAAGGATTCCCTGTTTAATAAATGGTATTGGGAAAACTGGCTCGCCATATACAGAAAGCTGAAAAACTGGATCCCTTCCTTACACCTTATGCAAAAATTAACTCCAGATGAATTAAAGATTTAAACATAAGACCTAACATCATAAAAACCCTAGGAGAAAACCTAGGCAATATCATTCAGGTCATAGGCGTGGGCAAGGAATTCACGATGAAAACATCAAAAGCAATGGCAACAAAAGTCAAAGTACACAAATGGGATCTAATTAAACTAAAAAGCTTCTTCACAGCAAAAGAAACTATCATTAGAGTAAACAGGCAAACTACAGAGGGGGAACAAATTTTTGCAATCTACCCATCTGACAAAGGGCTAATAACCAGAATCTACAAAGAATTTAAACAAATTTACAAGAAAAAAAGCAACCAACCAACCTCATCAAAATTGGACAAAGAATATGAGCAGACACTTCTCTAAAGAAGACATTTATGAAGCCAACAAACATAAGAAAAAAGTTCATCATCACTGGTCATTAGAAAAGTGCAAATCAAAACTACATTGAGATACCATCTCATGCCAGTTAGAATGGTGATCATTAAAAAATCTGGAGACAACAGATGCTGGAGAGGATGTGGAGAAATAGGAACACTTTTACACTGTTGGTGGGAGTGTAAATAAGTTCAACCATTGTGGAAGACAGTGTGGCGATTCCTCAAGGACCTAGAAATAGAAATTCCATTTGACCCAGCAATCCCATTACTGGGTATATACCCAAAGGATTATAAATCGTTCTCTTATAAAGACGCATACGTATATTCATTGCAACACTGTTTACAATAGCAAAGACTTGGAACCAGCCCAAATGCCCACCAATGTTAGACTGGATAAAGAAAATGTGGCACATATACACCACGGAGTACTATGCAGCCATAAAAATGGAAGAGCTCATATCCTTTGCAGAGACATGGATGAAGCTGGAAACCATCATTCTCGGCAAACTGACACAAGAACAGAAAACCAAATACTACATGTTCTCACTCATAAGTGGGTGTTGAATAATGAGAACACATGGACACAGGGAGGGGAACATCACATACCAGGGCCTGTCAGAGGGCTGGGGGACTAGGGCAAGGATAGAAGGGGGTGAAGGGACAGGGGAGGGCTAACATTAGGAGAAATATCTAATGTAGATGATGTGGGGATGAATGCAGCAAACCATGGCACGTGTATACCTGTGTAACAAACCTGCACGTTCTGCACATGTACTCCAGAACTTAAAGTATAATAAAATTTTTTTTTAAAAAGCTAAAAAGAAAAGAATGTTCAAGCAAGCCTATGTCATCTAGGGTTTCTCTTTTGTATGAATTAAGGACACATTCTATTGCCATGCTTCTTCATATCAACTTGTCTCATTTCATTTACAGGTGAGTTCTGAATGAAGTTATATGTCCAACTGATGCATCTTTTGTAATACTCATGGAAGTAAGCTTATACTGCCAGCTAGAGAGGCTGTACATATTAAATATGTTCCTTTGCAACATATACTGAAAATGAAGCTTCTGTTTCCTCTCTTGTCAAACTAATTTGAGAATTTATACTTGTCAGTGCAAGGAGCTTTCTTATGTTCTATCCACTTCCATTATAACATGTGCATACTATTTATTTTGATCATTGGCTTTAGGGTAAAGATTGGCTGAGCCTTCATTTTCTAAACAGAATAAAAGAAAAAGAAGACCTCTGCATACTTTTATATTTGTCAATTTGGTCAATCTGTTTTAAAGTTAATCTTCTTTCATTATCTGACAGAAACTATATATGATATGCAAAAATAATTAATGTATACAAGTTTAGTTGCAAAATGATTTACTGCCCCACTTGTGGCTTTTATTTTTACCCAACTCATCTTTAACCTTTCTCATCTCCTGGACCCATTCCTAGTCTCACCTATCTTTTTTTCTTTAAAACTGATAATACTATCTAAGTTTCTCCTAAGAAAACCTATCAGTCTATTAAATAAAAGGAAGAATAAATAAAAAAAAAAAAAACATCCATTGGGTCCACTGTGTAAAACTACAGCATGTCAAAGATTTTACTCTATTCACAAGCTAAGAAGTTAGCCTGTTATATTTTCAGTGTCCTGAGAGAAGAAACTAACTCCTAGGTGAGAGGCAAAAGACATATAGCACAAGATTCCCACATGCCTAAGGTTCATGTTGGTTTTCCTTGTCACTCCATGCCCAGTCCCACAGAGGCAAACAGGGAGCCCCAGAAAGACTACCCAGGAAGTGAGTGTGTGCCACTTCACTGCTGAGAACCTGCACCTTAAGGAACCCAGATTTTTTATAAGGGGCTGCAAGCAAATCTACCCAACTTTCACTCTGGAGAGAGATACAATTGTTGTCACACTGGACAGTTACCCAACCTGTCCTCTCCTCTAAAGGCAGACACTTTCTCTGTCTTCCAAAGCTGTTGAATCTGTGAACATCCTTGACAAGAGAGTCCAGAATGAAAAAGCTGTCAGTGGCTCCACTCATGAAAGGTGTAGAAATGTGACAGAGCCATGGAAAATTGTCTCCCACAACTATTACCCGACTTCTGTAATTTAAGATATAAGGCGTCAATACCAAGTTCACAAATTTAGCAGATTTTTTAATATTTCATTTTGATCAGCTACCACAATGAAGTTACCATTATATTTCTCAAAAGCAGCATGAAAAGGCCTTTGGGGGTTGAAAAGTCATGAATTTAGTTGTGGCTCAACTTCATCTACATGAGTAACTTTGGACAATACACATTACCTGTGTAAATCTCAGGTATCAGGACCCTAAAGAAGGGGCAATTATGCCTCTGTAGTATAAATCTCTTAGCTCTATGCCAGAAATACTGTAGGTACTCATTAAGTGTGTTTGCTTCTCACATCCTTCTTCCCAGAATTCACTCTAAGAGTCTACTCCTATAAATAAATGTTTCCAAGCCTTCTCCTTCAATTCTAAGTAGTCATGGAAAGAGCTCACTCTCTGCTATATACTTGCACTTTATTCTCTGAGTAATCCGAGAAGAAAACAAGATAAAATCTGAGACAGTCTTGTTAGACAAAAAGCAGACACACTGGACTGCAAATCTTATTACAAACTAATTCTAAGAGAACAATTGTCACAATGACGCAATTTGATTAATTAGGGTTATCTTCAGACATACGGCATAGCAGTTGGAAAAGAACACAAATGTTGGAGTCATGCCTGCCTTAAACCCAGCTCTGCTGGTTGGTTTATATGCCTGTAATGTTGTCAGACCAGAAAGTTTTCAATTTTCTGTATATAAAATGGGCTTTAAAATATGTATCTCAATTACTGTAGGGATCAAATGAGATCACATGGGTGAAGTATCTAACACACCATATGACAGATGCACAAAAAAACCTGTCTTCTTTTATTATTTTTTCCTTCTATCATTTATATCACAAAGTTTATTTAACTTAACATTTGGTGCTTTTCTGATCACATTTGAGAAACACCTCATGTGACCTCTCTCTTCTTTCGATCACTATCACTTCTTTTCCTTCCCTAATTTCTGGAATTCTCAAGTGAGTGACCTTATATCCATTGCTCCTTAACAAGTTTTGTTAAACAGGAGCTCTCTGCCAACCATAATCCCATGATAAGTCAATACAAATCCAATGTCAAATCATGCACACTGGCCATTGTCTCAACCATGTTTCCTGTCATAAGTTGTGATGAATTATATTTTCCAAAAATGCTCACAGACATTTGTAGTCCTCCATCTCCTTTCAGAACCTCAACACCCCTATCAAGAGGTAGAGTCTGTTTCTCCTCCCTCTGAGAAGACCTGTAACTGCTCTGACATGTAGAATATGAAGAAACCATGCCATAGGACTTCCAAGGCCAGGCCATAAAATGAATGCAACTTCTCCCTGGCTCTTTCTCTATCTTAACGTGTTTGCCTTTGAGTCCGGCCATCCTGGAGTGAAGACACTGAGCCGTAGGATGAGCCTGTGTGTAGTATTCCAGCCTTGCAGCCCCAGTGAGTTGCAGCAGACAGCCAGCATCAGCCACCAGATGAGAGTAGTGAACAGCCTTAGGGTGATTCCCACCTTTAGCTAGTGAGTCTTTGTGTCTTCCTAGTGGCTCCAAAGACACAAAGGCTCCCAATTTGAATCTTTGTGTCTTCCTAGTGGAGGCTGCAAACCTTGTGGGACTGAGACAATCTGTCTCCACTGTGCCTTAGGCCCACTGCTGACCCACAATTCTACAAGCTTAATAAATGCTTTATGTCACAAAATTTGAGGCTATTTCTCAGATTTGGTAACTGGAACATATTCTCTACCAAACACTCCTTCTGAAAATTCCCCTGTATTTCAGGGCTAAAACAATTTAATGCTCTAGGCTTTCACCCTGATCCTGTTATAAATCCTCTTTTGCTCTGGTTTGCCTTTCTGCCCTGTGATGATCCCAGAATTTCCTCCCTGCATGTTTCTCTCAGCCCTACAGTGTCCCTTGTGGAGAATGCAGGTTCATGCTAAGTGTTTTTAAGCCTCTGTCTCAGGCCCACAAGAATGGTGACACAGGCAAGGCTCCTGAGAAACAAGGTTGCAGGAGGCTGTCACAATCGGGATCCTGTAAGTCCCCCCTCAAATTTGTGACAGGTGTTTCACTTGCTTCCTCTGAACTCTACCCTCTGTCTCTGGATGTATTTCGACCAAAATCTCAGCCCTGTCACTGGCTTAGTGATAGAATAAAAGGCTCATGAGTTTGTCTGTATCTGAATCCCAAGTTTGCCACTGACAAGCTGTGTCATGGTGGGGGTATTATTTTAACTATAAACGTTTTAGTTTTGTCATCTATAAGATGTGAATAACAGTACCATGTATGTGTTAGAACTAGTAGAGAGAGAAAATGAATAAAAGTAGCTTACAATAGTGCCTGTAACATAAACTATTAATAAACATTAGCTATTATCATCCTTTAAGTGCTATATGCCTCCTCATTACAATCATTCCCACTAGTGTGAAATGGGACTCACGGTCAAAGCCTAAAATTACACTTCTAAGTGTCTACACTCCAGATGATGGTACCAACATGACAAAAGTCACTGAGGCCTACATTTAAAATAAACTTTGAGCTCTTGTTTTCCTTCAGCCATTTTTGGTGATTTTGCTTTATCCCTATTGATTGTATCTATCTCTCTTCTTCATCTGGTGTTTTGGCCTTCAGATATTTGATGCAATCTTGATTGTATAAAATTATCATTTATGTGTATTTTACCAGATTCTCAGTGGGACTGCTATCCTCACCAGGCACCCCCCCAAAAAAAAGTTCCAAACAGCTTCTTTATGGCTGTGTATGTCACCACCTCTGGCTGTTGTGCACTGCCTCACTTTCTAGCTGACTTATTCTTCTATGTACTTTGCCCTGCATGTCAATCTTATTATAAATAATCAGTCTGGGACCCCTATTTTCTATCACAGCAATCTATACATCCCAAGCTTACTGTCAAAGCTATCCGAAATGTACACTTGACTAACTTAACTGACCTCGTTTTTGCCAATTTACTTATTTCTCTATAGACCTAAAATATAATTTCCTTTCTCAGGTAATGTTGTATAAAGACACATTATTCTGACATTCTACAAAAACTATCAAATAAGACACAAATAGATATGACTAGACCACATAATCACAGAATCATTGAGAAACTTATAGAAGGCATGATCTTATTTTCTGGTCAGGTTTTATCTAAAACAATAAAATATTAGTAACATTTATTATTACTATTTATCTTTTATTTTATTTTATTTTATTTTTTTATTTATTTTTTAAAGACGGGGTTTCATCATGTTGGTCAGGCTGGTCTTGAACTCCCAACCTCAGGTGATCCACCCGCCTTGGCCTCCAAAGTGCTTGGATTACAGGTGTGAGCCACCACGCCCGGCCTTATCTTTTTTTTTTTTGAAGTGGAGTCTCACTCTGTTGCCCAGGCTGGAGTGCAGTGGTCCAGTCTTGGCTCAGTGCAACAACCTCTGCCTCCTGGGATGAAATGATTCTTCTGCCACAGACCTCTGAGTAGCTAGGACTACAGGAATGCATCACCATGCCCGGCTAATTTTTATATTTTTAGTAAAGATGGGGTTTCACTATATTGGCCAGGCTGGTGTAAATCTCCTGACCTTATGATCTACCTGCCTCGGCCTCCCAAAGTGCTGGGATTACAGGTATGAGCCACCATGCCCAGCCTGTCTTTTCATAACTCACATTAAATTTTATCTAAATATTTTCTAAGATTCCAATTTCTTCCTTAACATCTAGAGATTAAGTTATAAATAAATGATACTTAATTTGTTATTTTTAAAATTTTATACGCATCCTGAAGCAATACAAAATCTTGTACTATTATTATGACTTACAAGGTCTTCTCAATTTTGGTACTATAATCACAGGCAAAAACTAAACAAGACCATCTTCCAAGTAAATTATAGTTTTTTTCTAACTAACAGATGGAGAAATTTAAATTGAGAAGATAGTTTTGGTAGACAAATTAGTGAATTGTAGAAAAAAAGTTTTAAAATAATTTGAAAAAGGAAAAATCTTTCATCGAATGATATCCTTCTGATTTATTAAATAAGAGGAAATAAATAATCTTGCAGGGAGAAATCTCAAAATTCTATCTCTTGCAAGAAAACCTGTCCTTCCTCTACATATTGAACAGTTAATAAAGAACTAAAACTGTGATCAATACATTGATTCATCACAGATGAGATTTTCCTATGGAGTCAACCAAGAAATGAGTGATTATCTTGAAAGGCTATGACCAATGAATTTCTCAAGCCACTGTATTTGCATCTGGGACCTCTCAAATGTGAAAAGCAAAATAATAACAATAAAAATAATATTTTGTAAAAAAAAAAAAAATAGTAAAAGAAGTCTATTGGGGTACTTTCCTTCCAGTTGCAGAAGTAACAGCTGATCTTCAGCATCCTCTTCTATATTTAATGTCAACCATCAGAGTTATTAACAGAAACAAAATATAAGAGCAAACGAATATGCTTCAATAGTATGCTGCATTTATGATTAAGAAAATGCATATTACTGTAGATCAAACTTATCCCTGACTTTGTATCATTAATGTTAACGATAGGCAAAAGATAAAAATTGTCTTAATTCTATTAGATAATTGGAAACATGAATTCAGCTTGGATTGTATTTGAAGTATTGTTTCATGAATTGAAGAATGACCAACTTGCTAGATCTAAAGTCAGGTGATAAATGAAAGCTTATTCAGCTAGGAGGCTTTCTTATGACGTGCTATGCAGCTGAGAGTTAGGTTGCATTTAATTTGTCATTGTTATTAATGACATGGAAAAGAGGATAAACAACAGATGAATGAGCAGGTAACAGAAGATTGGAAAGTGTTACATGCCAAGGCAATACAGTGATGAGGCCCAAAGCAAGCTGAAAATCTATAATGCACCCAAGAAATGACAAATCACTATTTAAACCAGAAAACTAAATACACATGCCAATAAAATATATAAATTCACTTAAAATGAAAAAAAAAGCATCAAGTTCATCAAAATAATTAAGACTTGAATGGCCTAGGATATATCATATATGTGGTTTTCATATATTCAAGTAGCCAGGGATCTCTTAACACTCTATTTTCTTCTCCTTTATTGTACTTCAGCACATTTATAATGTCAAATTCAAGTATTAAATATAATTTTTCAAGGATCCTACCAGTATGGAAACTGTCAACCATAGTTCTATGCCTCATGTGAACATAAGGGACAAGTAGATTCTCACTTCTACTTAGTTCTGTATTCTTGGGTAAATAAACTGAGAGAGATTGAGACAGATTGAGAGAGACTGAGAGAGAGAGAGAGAGAGAGAGAGAGAGAGAGAGAGAGAGAGAATGTGTGTGTGTTCATTTCTCATGAATCTACAACCCTGTAGTGCTGCAAACCCATTTCAGAATTGCCTTCTACATGATCCTAATTCTCTTTCAAGTGTTCATAATTTCACAGATTGTTAATAGTGAAAAAAATGTGTGCTATGTACAGAAAAAAATGATTCTTCAGGATAGTGATTGGGCCTCAACTCAATGTACTTTATCATCAACTGCTCTTTCTGTGAGAAGGAGCTCTGTTAGGACAGGAGCCACTAATCAACACAAGAGGGCCAATTTACTGACTCCAATTTTAACAGACTTTAAAAAGATATATAACAAATAACAAGACTGCTGCCAAGATGATGGAATAGAAACAGCTCCAGTCTGCAGTTCCCAGCAAAAGCAACACCTAAAGCAAGTGAACTTCACATTTCCAACCCAGGTACCAGGCTCATCTCTTTGGGACTGACTAGACAGTGGGAGTAGCCCAAGAAGGGCAAATTGAAGCACGGTGGGGCGTTGCCTTACCTGGGAAGTGCAAGGGGCCAGAGAACTCCATCTCCTAGTCAAGGGAAACCATTAGGGACTTTTCTGGATACTCCATACTCTGTCTTAGATACTGCACTTTTCCCATGGTCTTCACAACCCGCCGACCAGGAGATTCCCTCTGGTACCTACAACTCCAGCGTCCCAGGTTTCCAGCACAAAACTGGGCAGTCGCTGTAGGTGCATTAGTTTTCGGGTTTTTTTTTTTTTTCTTCTATCTCATACCCCAGTGGTGCCTGAAATACCAGTGAGACAGAACTGCTCATTCCCCTGAAAAAAAGGGAGCTGAAGCCAGGGAGCCACGTGATCTGGCTCAGTGGGTCTCACTCCCACAAAAGCCAGCAAGCTAAGATCTACTGGCTTGAAATTCTTGCAGCCAGCAGAGCAGTCTGAGGTTGACCTAGGACATTAGAGATTGGTGGAGGGAGGGACATCTGCCATTACTGTGGCTTAGGTAGGCGGTTCTAAACTAGCCTGTGTAAACAAAATTGCAAGGAAGTTTACACAGCAACTGGGTGGAGCCCACAGCAGGTCAGCAAAGCCTCTCCAGGCAGACTGTGACTGGACTCCCTTCTTGCTAGGCAAGACGTCTCTGAAAAAAGGCAGTAGCCCATTGGGGACTTATAAAGCTCCCACATTCCTGGAACAGAGCACCTGGGAAAAAGGGCAGTGTGGGTCCCACTTCAGCAGACTTAAACATCCCAGCCCAGTAGCTCTGAAGGGACTAATGGAGCACACAGCACAGCACTTGAGCTCTGATAAGGGACAGACTGCCTACTCCAGTGGCTCCCTGACCCTTGTTTATCCTAATACACACCACATACAGGAGAGCTCTGGCTGACATCTCTCAGGTACCTTTCTGAGTCAAAGCTACCAGAGGAAGGAACAGGCAGCAATCTTTGCTGTTCTGCAGCCACTGCAGGTGATTCTCAGGCAAACAGGGACTGGAGTGGACCTCCAGCAGACCTGCAGCAGAGGGGTCTGGAAAACTAAAAAACAGAAATAAGTAGTTTCAACATCAACAGAGAGGATGTCCACTCAGAGACCCCATCTGAAAGTCACCAACTTCAAAGACCAAAGGTAGATAAATCCATGAAGATTGGAAGAAACAAGTGGAAAAGGCTGAAATTGCCAAAAACCAGAACACCCCTTCTCCTCCAAGGGATCACAACTTCTCACCAGCAAGGGAACAAAACTGGATAGAGAATGAGTTTGATGAATTCACAGAAGCAGGCTTCAGAAGGTGGGTAATAACAAACTTCTCTTAGCTAAAGGATCATGTTCTAACCCAATGTAAGGAAACTAAGAACCTTGAAAAAAAGGTTAGACAAAATGCTAACTAGAATTACTAGCTTAGAGAAGAACATAAACAACTTGATAGAGCTGAAAAACACAGCATGAGAACTTTGTGAAGCATACACAAGTTTCAACAGCTAAATCGATCAAGCAGAAGAAAGGATATCAGAGATTGAAGATCAACTCAATGAAATAAAGCAAGAAGGCAAGATTAGAGAAAAAAGAGTGAAAATAAACAAAGCCTCCAAGAAATAGGGGATTATGTGAAAAGACCAAATCTACATTTGATCAGTGTACATGAATGTGATGGGGAGAATGAAACCAAGTTGGAAAACACTCTTCGAGATATTATCCAAGAGAACTTCCCCAACGTAGCAAAGCACTCCAACATTCAAATTCAGGAAATACAGAGAGTCCCACAAAGATATTCCTTGAGAAGAGCAACCCCAAGGCACATAATTGTCAGATTCACCAGGGTGGAAATGAAGGAAAAAATGCTAAAGGCAGCCAGAGAGAAAGGTTGAGTTACCCACAAAGGGAAGACCATCAGACTCACAGCAGACCTCTCAGCCGAAACCCTACAAGCCAGAAGAGAGTGGGGGGCCAATATTCAACATAATTTAAAAGGGGAATTTCCAACACAGAATTTCATATCCAGCCAAACTAAGCTTCCTAAGTGAAGGAGAAATAAAATCCTTTACAGACAAGCAACTGCTGAGAGATGTCATCATGACCAGGCCCGCCTTACAAGAGCTCCTGAAGGAAGCACTAAACATGGAAAGGAACAACCAGTATCAGCCACTGTAAAAGCATACCAAATTGTAAAGTCTATCAACACTATGAAGAAACTGCATGAACTAATGGTCAAAATAACCAGCTATCATCAAAATGGCTAGATCAAATTCACATATAATGATATTAACCTTACATTAAATGGGCTAAATACCTCAATTAAAAGATACAGACCAGCAAATTGAATAAAGATTCAAGACCCATCAGTGTGCTGTATTCAGGAGACCCATCTTATATGCAAAGATGCACATAGGCTCAAAATAAAGGGATGGAGGAAGTTTACCAAGCAAATGGAGCACACAAAAAAAAAAAAAAAAAAAAAAAAAAGGGGAAAAAAACCAAAAAAAAAAAAAAAAAAAAAAAAAAAAAAAAAAAAAAGAAGGGGTTGCAATCCTAGTTTCTGATAAAACAGACTTTGAAGCAACAAAGATCAAAAGAGACAAAGAAAGGCATTACATAATGGTAAAGGGATCAATGCAACAAGAGCTAACTATCCTAAATATATATGTGCCAAATACAGGAGCACCCAGATACATAAAGCAAGTTCTTAATGACCTACAAATAGATTTAGACTCCCACAAAATAATAGTGTGAGACTTGAACACTCCACTGTCAATATTAGATCAATAAGACAGAAAATTAATAAGGATGTCCAGGACTTGAACGCAGATCTGGACCAAGCAGATCTGATAGACATCTACAGAACTCTCCACCCCAAATCCACAGAATATACATTCTTCTCAGCACCACATTATACTTACTCTAAAACTGAACACATAATTGGAAGTAAATCACGCCTCAGCATGTGCAAAAGAATGGAAATCACAACAACCAGTCTCTCAGAGCACAGTGCAATCAAAATCTCTGGTACAAATTTAAAGCGGTGTCTAGAGGGAAATTTATAGCACTAAATGCCCACATGAGAAGCTAGGAAAGATCTAAAATTGACACACTAATGACATGATTAAAAGAACTAGAGGAGCAAGATTAAACAAACTCAAAACCTAGCAGAAGACAGGAAATAACTAAGTTCAGAGCAGAACTGAAGGAGATAGAGATATAAACTTAAAAAAAAAAAAAAAACAATAAATCCAGGAGCAGTATTAAAAAAAAAAAAAAAAAAAAAAAAAAAAAAAAAACACAACCAAAAAAAAAAAAAAAAAAAAAAAAAAAAAAAAAAAAAAAAAAAAAAAAAAAAAAAAAAGCAAAAAAACCAGGAGCTGTATTAAAAAAAAAAAAAAAAAAGGTCAACAAAATAGACCACTGGCCAGACTAATAAAAAAAGAAGAGAGAGAAAAATCATATAGATGCAATAAAAAATGATAAGGGGTTATCACCACCAATTCCACAGAAATACAAACTACCATCACAGATTACTATAAATACCTCTATGCACATAAACCAGTAAATCAAGAAGAAATGGATAAATTCCTTACACCCTCCCAAGACTAAAGCAGGAAGAAGTTGAATCCCCAAATAGACCAATAACAAGGCATGAAGTTGAGGCAGCAATTAATAACCTACCAACCAAAAAAAATTACAGGACCAGACAGGTTCACAACTGAATTCTACCAGAGGTACAAAGAGGAGCTAGTACCATTTTTCTAAAACTATTCCAAACAATACAAAAAGAGGGAATCCTCCATAACTCATTTTATGAGACCAACATCATCTTGATACCAAAAATCACAATTAAAAAAGAAAATTTCAGGCCAATATCAATGATGAACATTGATGCAAAAATCTTCAATAAAATACACAGCACATCAAAAAGTTTATCCATTACACTCAAGTTGGCTTCATCCCAGAGACACAAGGCTGCTTCAGCATCCACAAATCTATAAATGTAATTAATCACAAACAGAACCAAAGACAAAAACCACATAATTGTCTCAACAGATGCAGAGAAGGCCTTCAACAAAATTCAACAGCCCTTTATGTTAAAACCTCTCAATAAACTAGGTATAGATGGAACATATCTCAAAATAATAAAAGCTATTTACAACAAACCCACAGGCAATATCATACTAAATGGGCAAAATCTGGAAGCACTTCCTTTGAAAACTGGTACAAGACAAGGATGCCCTCTCTCACCACTCATATTCAACATAGTATTGGAAGTTCTAGCCAGAGCAATCAGGCAAGAAAAGAAAATAAAGTGTATTCAAAAAGAAAGAAGAACTCAAATTGTCTATTTGCAGACAACATGGTTGTATATTTAGAAGACACCATTATCTCAGCCCAAAATCTCCTTAAGCTGGTAAGCAACTTCAGCAAAGCCTCAGGATACATAATCAATGTGCAAAAATCACAAGCATTCCTATACACCAATAACAGACAGAGACCCAAATCATGAGTGAACCCTCATTCAAAATTTCTACAAAGAGAATAAAATACCTAGGAATACCACCAGGGATGTGAAGGACCTCTTCAAGGAGAACTACAAACCACTGCTCAAGGAAATAAGAGAGAACACAAACAGATGGAGAAACATTCCATGTTAACGGTTAGGAAGAATCAATATCGTGAAAATGGCCATACTGCCCAAAGTAATTTACAGATTCAGTGCTATCCCCTTCAAGCTACCACTGATTTTCTTCACACAACTGGAGAAAACCACCTTAAACTTCATATGGAACCAAATAAAGAGCTACATTGCCAAGACTATCCTAAGCAAAAGAACGATGCTGGAGGCATCATACTACCTGACTTCAGTCTATACTACAAGGCTATTGTAATCAAAACAGCATGGTACTGATACCAAAAGAGAGAGATAGACCAATGGGACATAACAGAAGCCTCAGAAGTAATGTCACACATCTACAACCATCTAATCTTTGACAAACCTGACAAAAACAAGCAACGGGGAAAGAATTCCCTATTTAATAAATGGTGTTGGAAAAACTGGCTAGCCATATGCAGAAAGCTGAAACTGGATCTCTTCCTTACACCTTATACAAAAATTAACTCCATATGAATTAAAGATTTAAACATAAGACCTAACACCATAAAAATCCTACAAGAAAATCTAGGCAATACCATTCAGGACATAGGCACAGGCAAGAACTTTATGACTAAAACACCAAAAGCAATGGTAACAAAAACCAAATAGACAAATGGGATCTAATTAAACTTAAGAGCTTCTGCACGGCCAAAGAAACTATCATTAGAATGAACCAGCAACCAATAGAATGGGAAAACATTTTTGCAATCTACCCATCTGACAAAGGGCTAATAACCAGAATCTACACTTAAACAAATTTACAAGAAAAAAAACAATCCCATCAAAGAGTGAGTGAAGGATATGAACAGACACTTCTCAGAAGAAGACATTTATGCAGCCAACAAACATATGAAAAAAAGTTCATCACTTGTCACTAGAAAAATGCAAATCAAAACTACACTGAGATACCACCTCACATCAGTTAGAATGGCGATAATTAAAAAATTAGAAGACAACAGATGCTGGAGAGGATGGGGAGAAATAGGAATGCTTTTACTCTGTTAGTGGGAGTGAAATTAGTTCAACCATTGTGAAAGATAGTGTGGCAATTTATCAAGGATCTAGAAATAGAAATGCCATTTGACCCAGCAATCCCATTACTGGGTATATACCCAAAGGATTATAAATAATTCAACTACAAAGACACATGCACATGTATGTTTACTGAGGCACTGTTCACTATAACAAAGATTTGGAACCAACCCAAATGCACTTCAATGATAGACTGGATAAAGAAAATGTGGCACATATATACCATGAAATACTGTGTTGCCATAAAAAAGGATGAGTTCATGTCCTTTGCAGGGACATGAAGCTGGAAACCATCATTCTCAGCAAACTGACACAAGAACAGAAAACCAATCACCACATATTCTCACTCATAAGTGGGTGTTAAACAATGAGAACACATGGACACAGGGAGGGAACATCACACACACAGGGCCTGTTGGGGTATGGAGAGACTAGAGGAGGAATAACAGAGTTAGGGGGATAGGGGAGGACTAACATTAGGAGAAATAACCTCATGTAGATCATAGAGGGGATGGATGCAGCAAACCATCATGACATGTGTATACTTATGTAACAAACCTGCAACGTTCTGCACATGTAGCCCAGAGATTAGTGTGTGTGTGTGTGTGTGTGTGTGTGTGTGTATAAAGAAATCTATAACAAAATACCAGAAATTATCAAGAGGCTGCCAAGTTGGTCACAGATCCACCAAATTGGCTCTGGCTGTAGTAATCACACTAAAACATTCTTGGAACACACAGCCAAATATCGAATCATAGACTCTCAGAATGGGAAGGGAGATTAGGTCATCCATCTATATTAACCCTCAAAGCAGAGTCACCAGTTCCAAATAATTAACCATGTAGCCTCTCACTACACACTTCCAGTGATGGGAAATTTACTGCCTCACCGAACAGTTCATTCCATTTTAGGACACCTTTAGTAATCTGAAAATTCTTGCTTTCATTAAACCAAACTCTAACACCTAATAATTTTCATGTGTAGATCTTATTTTTTCTCTAGGGCTACAAAATAAAGAAGAAATAAAAATAAGAGGTCTAACAATTTTTTCTTAAAACAGGCCACTATGTAATTGAAAACAGCAATCATGCTAACCTAAGTCTTTGTCACAAGCTAAATACTTCAACTCTTCTCTTCACACACCTTCAGTTACACCCCGCTACCTTCTTGACCTCTCTTTATCTTTAGTTTATATTGGTAATTTAAAAGGGTTTTATTCAAGATTTACACCACTATTATAAAATGTAATGCAATGATCATGAAGTAAAGTGGTACTGTTACCACTTGCTGTTGAACACTGAGTTTATTTCACTGCCAAAGACAGCACTAGCTTTCTTGGAACCTCTATTGGCTGATGAGGCATGCTTAGTTTGTGGTTGGTCACCTACATGGGATAATTTGTAGCTCCTTCTCAAGTCTCTTTCTTTAATTGAAATATCATTACAGTCTCAATAATTCTTAAGCAAAAAAGTAATTTCTCATTGTAACCTCCCTTGGTGGAGGGTACATAATAATTTAACATCAATTACATGGAGGCATACATAATAATCAGATTATTACCTGGGCAAGTGAGGAAGTTAGTAAAAGGTAATTTTGTATAAGGAAGAAAAGGGGGCTAGGAAAAAAAAATGTATTCCTGTAAAAATATTTTGCTAACTTTTACATTTTTCCTGAAGTTATTTGTAAAGATATGTGTGGTGAGGTAGAAATGTCATCTTTGAGAAAAGTAGACCAGGCTGTGAACCCATACTCATCCACCTACTTGCCCTCTGAATTTAAAGCAATTAAAAAACTTCTCTCATCTTTGATTTCTTCCTTCATAAAATCTATATAATTCTAGAGCATACTTTAAAAGTTTAAAATGGTCATAGGATAATATACGACATTGATAAGCATAATTGACCAGTACAGAGCTCTAAATTTATATATAGTAGTTTCCTTTTCCTCCTTAATACCTAAGATATGAGTCATAAAATCCATAGATAACACATTAATAACTGATTACTCTTAATCCAAACATCAACTGGAAGTAGATGGACACTTATGAATTGTGATTTGAGGGGAAACTATAGCAGTTTTTTTCTGCAAGCATCCCCTTCCTGTCTTCCACCTCACTGCCACTGTGTCTTGATTCCTCCCAAGTAATTCAAGTAGCCGAAGCTAATGTGAGACGAAGGATTCCTGATACCCTTGGACAGAAAACTATGCTGGACATTCATGGCCTTTGAGTGATAGTCTCTGGGTATGGAAGGTGAGATTTTCCAAGAGTCAAGACAGATAAAAAACAACCAAACAAATACTCTTCTGAACTATCCTACGTTAGCCCTTACCAAAATAACTAGTTCAAATTCTTGTATCTTTAAGATTCTTTGCTTTTCATGATCTAGAAATACTGAGAATGTACTAATATACATCACTGGGCAAAATACCAACACCATAATTATCACAGCCATGTTAACTATAAATAATGAAGTTGTTGGTTAGATTTGAGCCCATATAAAAGAAGGGTAGTGATCAAAGGAGCCACAATTGCTTGTGGTCTTTATTATTATTATTATAGACAATAGTGGGTGTCCCATTTACTTGGCTTGCTTTGTTGAAACTCAGGGTTTTGTTTGTTTTTGTGACAAGGTGTCATTCTGTAGCCCAGGCGTAAGTGCAGTGGCACAGTCGACAACCTCCATCTCCCAGGTTCAAGCAATTCTTATGTCTCAGCCTCCCGAGTAGCTAGGACTACAGGTACACACCACCATGCCTGGTTAATTTGTGTAGCTTTACTAAAAACAGTGTTTCACCACTTTGGACAGGCTGGTCTCTAAGGCCTGGCCTCCTGTGATCTGCTCACCTCTGCTTCCCAAAGTGCTGGGATTACAGGGTGAGCCACCATGCCTGACCTCAGTTTGCTTTTTTTTTTTTTTTTAATTGTGGTTTATTTACCTACAAATAGGTATGATTGTTTTATTCTTGGCTGCTGAACTCTGGTTCAAATTTCCTACAAATGAAGTAGGTAAGAAAAATATCCTTTACTTGAATGAGAAAGACTAAAGAAAATATTGTGTTAAAGATCAAATCCATCACTTTAATCACAGTTTGAATAAATCAGATTCCATTTTTAAGAACTCTTTTAGCTATAAATAACTTGTAATTATAGTTAATTCTTAAAAGATAAGCTGTGAGATTATGAATCTTTTGTCAAGAGCCTTTGTTTCAGATGCACAGAGCAGCATAAAATGAGTGAGTCCACTGTGGTCATGTGTGCGCGCACACCCACACACACACCACACACACACCACACACACACCACACACACACCACACACACAC
>PVKV010018033.1:0-45949 GCA_004027835.1 Alouatta palliata | reverse complement strand
AAAAAAAAAAAAAAAAAAAAAAAAAAAAAAAGACAATAAAATGCTGTATACTTCAAGAGATAATTTTAAATTCCAGTTCTACCATTTAATAAATTTGTGTTATTAGCAAATCACTTATTGTTTGGGCTCCAGTTTCTTTATCTGTAAAAGTAAGCTTATTAATAACTATGTCAAATATTGTGGTAAGTTTTACACTAACATTCATGTATTATTCAATAAAATTTTTGAAACATAGGTAAGGCTTTATGTAATTTTATCCAGCACTAGAATAATATCAAATAAGCATACAGTGAGAAAATTGTCAGTTAATAAATTTTGAGATACGATCAAAATTTATATCCCTGTCTTAACCTGTAGGTTATTTTTGGAAGTATTAGTTTTAACAAGCTCACCAAATTAATATATCTACTACAGGTGATGAAACAACAGACTTATTTTGAAAAATGTAATCTTAGCAGTTTCATAGGCTAGATTCAACTTTTACAAGTACATACCTTTGTGATAGACAGCTCAGAAACATGTTTCAAGCTTTTATCTATTTTCTTGTAACAAACATTATCATTTTAAGCAGGCTGTTTTTCAGTAGCACTCCAAGAGTTATTTCTGAGGTCAACATAATAGTATTCAGAGATTTGAAACTGCATTAGAACCCAAAAGCTATGTTAACATTATCACTTTCTGTACAGTAAATTTCTATAAAGCTAGACTGAAGTTTCCATTAAAACTAGACTCCTCTTAGCATTTTCTTGTTGGTTGCCTTGTGAAGAATAGAAAGTTTGGCACAAGAGAGCTGAGGAAAAAAAGCTTGTGATTATAATAATGCAAGTAATTATCAGTGTCAGAATAGCAGCAATAAAAATACGCCATCGGGAAAAATGAGTCAGTGATGGGATTTATCAGCTCAAAAGGCATGTAAATCCTAGTTGTTTGAATGACATGTTTTAACACAAACAGGAAACATATTTTGTGGTGAAAATCTTAACTAATTTGTTTTTGGTCAGGCTATATTCCTTTCCAAATTTAAAAACATAAGCAATTAGAATACTTAAAATTAATTGTAATTGTTGACATTATTTACTACCCATTTTAAAATGCCAAAGATTGTAATCACTGAATTCTTCCCATGCTAATATAGCCATGCTCAGAAATTTATAACAATAAATGGAATGAGGTTATTTCAATAACCTCATGACCAGGGGTTCTCAGTGCCTGGATCATAGATCATTTCTGATTTTTGGCTTGTTAGTAACCTGGCTGCTCAGCAGGAGGTGAGGGGCCATCAAGCATTACTGCCTGAACTCTAGCTCCTGTAGTCCTGGCATTGGATTCTCATAGGAGCACAAACCCTGTTATGAATTGTGTATGTGAGGGAGTGTGCATATTTTCTATGCCTCTTTATTGCCTATTTTAAATTCTAACTAAGGCCATTAAACCACAAATTGAAAATTTTATCTTTTTTTATAATCTTAAATTCTTAATGACTGATTTTTAAATTATAATTTATTTCTTCCACTTAAATGAATTAATACAAAACGTAACACCTTAAAAAAAAAAAAAAGAAAGGAATATAAGGACCAATTAGCCAGCCACAGTTACAGTTACAAACTGCCCACTTGCTTCATTTCTCAAAGAATTTAAACATTTTGGTCGTCCACATCTTAAATAGTTTGGGTTGCTTTAACAGCTTTCCACAAACTGTGAGGCTTAAACAACAAACATTTATTTCTTGCAGTTTTGGAGGCTGGGAAATTCTTGATCAAGGTGCACACAGATCTGATGTCTGATGAGGGCCCATTCCCTGACTTACAGATGGATTTCTTCTCATTGTATTCTCACATGGACAAGAACAGAGAGACAGAGAAAGAAAGAAGGAGTGCATGAGCACTTGTGTTTTTTTCTTTTCTTTTTTTTTTTTTTTGAAATGGAGTCTAACTCTGTCACCAGGCTGGAAATGCAGTGGTGCGATCTCCACTCACTGCAACCTCTGCCTCCAGGGTTCAAACGATTCCCCTGCATCAGCCTCCCGAGTTGCTGGGACTACAGGCGCTCATTCACCACCACACCCAGCTAATTTTTGTATTTTAGTAGAGATGGGTTTCACCCTGCTGGCCAGGATGGTCTCGATCTCCTGACCATGTGATCTGCCCACCTGGGCCTCCCAAAGTGCTGGGATTACAGGCGTGAGCCACCGCATCCAGCACACTCATATTTCTTATACAGGCACTCATCCCATTCACAAGGGCTACACTCTTACGACCTAATCACCTCCCAAAGGACCCAGCTCCTCCTATCATTACCTTAATGGTGAAGATTTCATCATAGGGCTTGAGAGGGGACATAAACACTCAGTCGACAATGCTCTGTGTCAGTGTCCACTCTGGTGCAGTGCCTTCCATGTTCTTTCTCTCCCTTTTACGCCAAATCTGGAAAGACAAAAACGAAGAACTAATAAGGCATTTTGTCCCATATAAACTTCCTGTAGGCATGTCCCTGCTGCTTTTACTCTCAGAGATGCTCTTTTTCTCACGGAAATAATTGTCCTTTTCTCAAAACTTTGTCTTTTCTATAAAGCTATACTGCAGAGGCTTCTGATTTCTCAAAGATCACAGCTTCTCTGAAATTCCTTTTTGTCACTCTTAGTTCATGCCTCTATTTCCACAGAATATTGCAATATCAGAAAGAATGAAGTTGAGAGTATGAGACAGTTTACACAACATACTGGTTTCTAGCACTCACTAAGAATCGTGTGTGTCTAATTTACAGTGAAATTCAGGACCCAGCTGCTACTAGCTGGTAAGAGGCAATTGTTCAATGCTAAGGTGTTTTGTGAGCTCTTAGTGAGTTACACCATGTGCATGCTACAAATAAGGATGTCTATACTCACCACTCACAACTGGTTGTTGAACCACCGCTGACCTTGGGACATGTGGTAGGCTGCTTAGCACAGAAATTTTAAGATTCCTGGAAGTCCTTTAACTTAGCTGAGTGGGTATACTAGGCAATACCAAAATTCTTTGCAAGGTCTTAAAAACAGATCTTAGAGTCTCATCCTTAATTAAATCATTGCATAAAGACCCACTTCTTTCTTTGGTCATCTTCCCCCCGCCCCCCTTATTGAGAGACTGGGGAGAAGAAACAATTTTATTTTTCAACCCAAAAGGTACTGTTTGCACCGAGAGGGTGCCAGCCGACACTTTATTCATTCTGCCAGGACAGCCCTCAGCCAGATTCACAAGCAATTTAATAAATTTTTCCATTTTTCCAAGTTACTGAAGGAATATTTATTTCCAAATTTCTGCCAATGCAAAGCAGGTATGCTTTTCATCTAACCCTGAATAATAATTTTCTCAGGTCACTGCCAGCCTCTACCTACTGCCTTGTCAGTGTCCTTTCAGTCTCCATCTGCCACGTAATCCCAAAGCCAGTGCCACACATTTTAGTCTTACAGCAGCCTCCCAACTTTGCTACCAGGTTTAGTCATCCATTGTGTAAAAATCAACTCAGTATCTTAGTGACTTAGAGCAACAGTAGCTGATTACTTCTCATGATTCTGTGAGTTAGCAGAGTGATTCTCTCACGGTTTTACCTGGTGCCAGGTATGGCGGTTAATATTGAGTGTCAACCTGATTGTCCCCAGGTGTGGTGGTTAATACTGAGTGTCAACTTTATGGGATTGAAGGATACAAAGTATTGATCCTGGGTGTGTCTTTGAGGGTATTTCCAAAAGAGATTACATCTTAGTCAGTGGACTGGGGAAGGCACATCCACCCTTAATATGGTGAGCACAATTTAATCAGCTGTCAGAGAATATAAAGCAGGTAGAAAAATACGAAAAGGAGAGATGCGCTTAGCCTCCCAGCCTACATCTTTCTCCTATGTTGGATGCTTCCTGCTCTCGAACATTGGATTCCAAGTTCTTCAGTTCTGGAAATTGTACTGGCTCTCCTTGCTCCTCAGCTTGCAGACAGCCCCTTGTGGGACTTTGTGATCCTGTGAGTTAATACTTACAAACTTTTTTCATATATATGTTACTAGTTCTGCCCCTCTAAAAGAACCCTGACTAATACACCAGATACTCTAGGAGTTAGGCTGGGATGAAAGGTTCAAGGTGCTTTTATTCACATCTTTAGCAGTTGGTGCTCCCGGTTAGCAGGTATGCCTTGGTTTTCTTCCACGTGACTTTCATTGTCTAATACAAGGTTCAGAATTTTTTCCACAAAGAATCAGATGGTAAATATTTTAAGATTTGTGGGCTACAGGGTCTGAAATACAACATCTCAATCCTCCCATGGTAATGTGAAAACAGCCATAGAAAATGTGTAAACAAATTGATTGTGGCTATGTTTCAATAAAAATGTGTAAAAACAGAAAATTCCAGACTTAACATGTTGCCTCAAAATTTATGTTGCTATCATAACTCACAATGTAGTGGTATTAGGAGGTGGAAATTTTGGGAGGAGATTAGGTCCTGTGGGTGGAGCTCTCAGGAGTTTGTTTCATAAGAAAATACTCCAGAGAGCTTCCTTATCCTTCTGCTATGTGAGGACAGAGTGCCACAATCATCTATGCACCAGGAAGTGGGTCTTCACCAAACACAGAATTTGCTAGCACCTTGATCGTGGACTGCCCAGCCTACAGAGCTGTGAGAAATGTATGTTATTCAAGCCACCCACTCTGGTAGTTTGTTATTGAAGCCTAAACTCACTAAGAAGCTAAAACAGATAGCAAGCCAGATTTGGCCAATGGCCTGTACATTTCTTCTTGCTGCTCTAGTAGGGTACTCTGACCTTGCTTATGGTTTGGAGGCAGCAATCCAAGAGAAAAATCCCTGATGCCTAATTCCTTTTCAAACTTTCTTTATATAACACAATATCCCATTGATTTACTCTCCCTGTCTCTGCCTCTGTCTCTTTCTCTCTCTCTCTCTCTCTCTCTCTCTCTCTCTGTGTGTGTGTGTGTGTGTGTGTGTGTGCGTGTGTGAGACAGACATACTACTGAATATACTTTTTTTTTTTTTTGAGAAAATAGTTTTACTCTTGTCACTCAGGCTGTAGTGGAATGGCAGGATCTCCACTCACAGCAACCTCCGCCTCCCACTTTCAAGCGATTCTCCTGCCTCAGTCTCCCGAGTACCTGGGATTACAGGAAACTACCATCATGCCCAACTAATTTTTGTATTTTTAGTAGAGTCGGGATTTCACCATGTTGGCCAGCTGCTCTCAAACTCTTGACCTCAGGTGATCTGCCTGCCTCAGCCTTCCAAAGCGCTGGGATTACAGGCGTGAGCCACCATGCCCAGCTTATATATACTAATATATAGAGCACAAAATGTTCTGGATAACTTACTGTCATTATTTATTGGCAAAAATCTAACTCTAATCAGCCCTTCCTACACATGCATCCCAGACTTTAAATAAAACAAAATATTAAAATAAGTCTCAATGTTATGCCTACTATAAAATCAAAATTGTGACCCATTAAATCTTTAGATATTTTTCTTATTTTATGTGGAAACAATAATATATTATTTTTATTATTTCTTGTGAGATGAGTTGGGAAGCTCTTTTTGCAAACAGCTAAGGAATAAATACTTTAAGATTTATAGAACGTGTGTTCTCTGTTGCACATTTATCTTTCTTTTTGTTTTTATATTTTATAACCCTTTGTAAATGTAAAAACCATTCTCCGTTCTTAAGCTACAAAAAATCAGGTTATAGACTGAATGTACATTGCAGACTATAGTTTGCCAAACCTGCACAATTAACAGTAATTTTAATCCACATTTTTAGTTACCTCAGTTTAGCTCAACAAAGAAAGACCAGTATGCTCCTTATTATAAATATATATATATATATATATATATAAAATGAGACTATACACTCTGTGTATATACACACACATGTAAATACATATATTTATTTTAATGAATATATAATATATATAATATATTGCATATTATATATATTTATAAGGAGGATATATACATTATATATACACACATATAAATGCATATATATGTATGTATTTACATGTATAAAAATACATACATATATATGTAAAAGAAAGGCCAGTAGCCTCCTCATCATAAATATGTATACATAATATATATATATGTATTTATGATAAGGAGGCCACTGGTCTTTCTTTTTGAGCTATATTGAAGTAACTAGAAATGTGAATTAAAATTACTGTTAATTGTACAGGGTTGACAAACTATAATATGTAAAGTACATTCAGTCTGCAACCTGGTTTTGTATAGCCTAAGAACTGAGATTGTTTTTACATTTACAAAGAATTATAAAGTATAAAAATGAAAAATATATACAACAGAGAACATATGTTCTGTGTGTATATAATATACATATATATGTGTGTGTATGTATGTATGTGTGTATATATATATATATATTCTATTATTGCTTTACTTAAACTCAGTGTCTTAGTCCATTTAGGCTGCCAGAACAAATGACTGTAAGTTGAGTAACTTCTATGAGCACTGATGTAACGGTCTTTGGCCAAATATTACCAACTCTGTTTCTGTAATATACAGAGGATAATACACCATGACCATATCCATTTTATTCCATTAGCTCGAAATTGGTTTATTAATCAAAAAGACAGTATAATTGAGCACATTAAGGAAATATTGGAGAAAAATAATATAATTATCTCAATAGGAGAGTACAAAAACAGTCAGCTATGAAATCTATTTATGATTTTAAAAACCTCAGCAAACCAAGAATAGAAAGATCATTGTCTGAATAAAAGTTGAAAACATATATCCATCATTATACTTAAGTTTAAAATTTCAAATCTTTCCTGTAAGTTGAGCATGTAGCAAAGATGTCTGCTCTTACCAATTCTAGTAACATTTTATTGGAAGTCATAGTCAGTGCAATTTAACAAAACAAAATGCAAAAAGGAAGAAGCACAAATGTCTTTCTGTGCAGAATTTATGTTGGATATATTAAAAATCCTTAAAAAATAGAAAAAAATCCTGTAGTGAATTTCATTCATCTGCTGTGTACATGTTTAACATAAAGTTCATTTAATTTCTGTAGATTATCAATATACCTTTGGAACATAAATTTTTTAAATGATATTTGTAAGGCAAGTAAACAACCTCTGTGTATATGTTCAAATGATTTTTGATAGCAGTGCCAAGCCTATTCAATGGAGAACTATAAGTCTCCTCAACAATTGTTTGAAATACTAATATTCACATGAAAAAAAAATAAAGCTGGACTCTTACTTTACACTATTAAAAAAGTAACTAAAAACTGTTTAAAGACCTAAGCATAAAACCTAAAACTATAGAACTCTCAGAATAAAATACAGGGAAAAAGTCTTATGGCAGTTCATTTAGCAATGATTTATTTAATATGACTCCAAAAGCTTAGGCAGGAGAAGTAAAACCAGACTGTATTAAAATTGTAAACTTCTATACATCAAAGGACACAATGAACAGAGTGAAAAGGCAGCCTACAGAATGGCAGAAAATATTGGCAAACCATGTATTTATAAAGGAGTTAAAATCTAGAATGTATAACAAACTCCTTTAACTCAACAACAACAAAAACCAGATAATCCAATTTAAAAAAATGAGGAAGTGATGTTATAATGATACTTCAATGTTTTAACATAGCTAAAAATGAACACGGGTCTCTTCTAAACTATTTTTCTCCTAAATTTTAATATATCTCTTAAGTCATCTACACAGTTACTCAAATGAGTCAACTAAAAGTAATTCCTGATTTTTCCATTTTTTGACTCATGTTCAATTTGTAAAATATCTTACATATATAGGGAGAAAAAAAGTGACAAAGAAATGGAGAGAGGAGGAAAAGGGACAAATATCTTTGTTTATATATATAAAATAATACATACATCTCCATTTGTATCAAGCAATGTTTCTAATCAAGATACATTCTAGTCAAAAGTATCAAATATTTAATAATATTACTTAATATATTTTATTTTCAGTGAATTAAATGTGATATAATTTAAAAATTAAGTTGAAAATTATGAATACCATGCAGGCACTAACAATAATCAACCAAGTTAAAAGGTAATTTCACTGATTATTGACATTTTTAGAAGAATCAAAACAATATGACATGCTTTCCTCACAATTCCATAGATTTACAAATATATCTCTGTCTTCATATTTCCAGCACAAAAACTATCTATATAGAATTATCTAATTCTAGATTAATGAAGTGATCAGCTTTTGTGACAAATGAAATACACCATGCAATTCTGCATACTTCTAGCTCTCATGGTAGTTAAAAGCCATTTCACATGAAAGTAAAACTTTGTTGCGGCAATATGTGAAGGAAGATAATTACTGTTCAATAATGCAGAAAATAATTTCTATTACCAGCGTAAATTCTAGACTAGCACCTGAAGCTGATTTATTCGCCCTCTAAAATATTAGTACAGTTTACACATTAGGCTATGGTTAAATAGCATTAAGAAAATTGCTAGGCTCCAAAACATAAAAATAGATTTAATTTACACCTGTGTTACATGCCTTCTATGTTTCCTTCTGTTTAGTATGGTTGAGGACATGAAACTATGCAATTATCCTGTGATACCATTTTTATGGACTCAAATTGCATAGAAAAAGAAAAATTTAATTAAAGGTTTATAAAAAGAATAAATTAAATTCCTATTTGGCATATATTTTTTTTTTAACATAAGGAGCTGTTTCTCACAGAGGTAGCAAAAAAAGTAATGGAACTGAAATGATGTATTGAAATTACAAACCTAATATGTATGAAATAATTTCAGAATGTGTTGTTTAAACTAAAAGCTTTTTTTTGTAGTTGTGAAACATAATTTTGCAGAAAAACATGAATTTTTTTTTATTTTAATGAATGAGACGTAGCTTATATTGCCCAGATTGGCTTTGAACTCACAGCCTCGCCTCTTCAAGCGCCAGGACAACTGGCCTGAGCCACTGCGGCTCCCAAAAATGAATATTTTTTAGTTTCAGTTTTCAACTGCGCTATCCTTAATTCACAGAAGCATTTAACACACATTGAACTACTCATACTTAATCTTTTCGTACATTCATATCTTCATGAAATTAACACTCTAATAATCATTTGTTATTTCAATTATTCCTTTGGGCACTGTAAAGATACTTACAAGTGATTTTTCTTTTATTCCCCCATTATAGGATATATCACTTTAAGGAGATAAGAGTTCACAAACTAACGGACTTAGAGGTATAGAAAATTTGGGTTTCTCTCTGGTAAATAACTGTAAAAATATATATTAGCTTGAAAATAAATTTTATGTCATAGGGAAGATACTAATTAGAAAATATCCCACTTAAGAAAACTGAATTGACGTGAGCAAAATTTTAGGAACTACTGATTTTTTAAAGGGCTTTTCTATATATGTGTCAATACATTTTTATCAACCAGGCACAGAAAGATAAGTATCACATGTTCTCACTTATTTGTGGTATACAAAAATTAAAACGATTGAACTCATGGAGATACAGAGTAGAAAGACGGTTACCAGAGGCTATGAAGGGTAGTTTTGTGGGGAAGGGGGTGGCTGAGGGAATGGTAGAGGTGGATAATGAGTACAAAAAACATAGAAAGAATAAATAAGACCTACTATTTGATAGCACAACAAGGTGACTATAGTCAATAGTACCTTAATTGTACATTTCAAAATAACTACAAGAGCATAATTGGATTGTTTGTAACACAAAGAATAAGTGCTTGAAAGGATGAATACCTCATTTTCTATGATATAATCATTATGTATTCCATGTCTGTATCAAAACATCTCATGTACTCCATAAATATATACACCTACTATGTACCCACAAAAACTAATATAGATAAATGTATTTTCAAAATTTATAAATGAAAGTAAAATTAACTTTAAACCCAGCATTTTACATAGAAGAATCAGAGCATTACACTTCTGCTTCTTATATTTTTTTTTCTCAGTTGGCAATTTATTTACCATCTTGTACAATAGCCATTCTGAACTTCCTGAATCTGCCAAATCAAATTATCCTGATTTTTTACATATAACAGATTTCTAATTCCTGGTCTGGTAGCAGCACAATATCTTCAATACTGGGACAATAAACTACTAAATGGAATGCAATAAATGCCTGTAGCAAAAAAGTAGGGAGAAATGTTATGTGAAGACTAGTGAATGGCAGATAAGTTTTAAAACAAAGATATGAGAGTCTTAAAACTTTCTGCCCTGTAACTACGAGGTGTACTGTCTTTATATTCAGGAAAGGGACTAACCTCTCCTGATGTAGAAGACAACTAATTGTTCACTTAAAATATTCTATCATGTTTTTGGTTGATGTCAAATTTCATGACTTGTCATAAAAACAAATTTAATGGTTAAAGTCAATCTGAATTTCTAAACTACTTGTAATACACACACACACACACACACACACACAGTGTGTGTGTGTGTGTGTGTTAGGCTGGTCTTGATGGAGTGCAATGGCACGATCTCAGCTTGTTGCAACCTCTGCCTCCCAGATTCAAGCAATTCTCCTGCCTCAGCCTCCAGAGTAGCTGGGATTACAGGCATCCACCACCACACTTGGCTAATTTTTTTTTTTCTATTTAATAGTGATGGGTTTTCACCATGTCAGTCAGGCTGGTCTCGAACTATTGACCTCAGGTGATCCACCTGCTTGACCTGCCAAAGTGCTGGGATTACAGGTGTGTGCCACTGTGCCCAGCTCAATGTGCCTATATTCTTATAAGTAAAGGTCAACTCATGAAATACCCCAGTGTAAATGTTTTGACAAAGATTATAGAAGCTATCTGACTTTCAAATTATATTTTATTTATAAAAAAAATACCCATCTGTATTAGTCTGTTCTCATACTGGTAATAAAGACATACTCATGACTGGGTAATATATGAAGGAAAGATATTTAATGGACTTACAGTTCCATATGCCTGAGAAGGCCTCACAATCATAGCAGAGTATGAAGGAAGAGCAAAGGGATGTCTTACATGGTGGCAGACAGGAGAGCTTGTGCATCTGCTTTATAAAACCATCAGATCTAGTGAGACTTATTCACTATCACAAGAACAGCACACACACACACACAAAAAAAAAAAAAAAAAAAAAAACCTCCATGATTCAATTATTTCCCACCAGGTCCCTCTCATGACACATGATAATTATGGGAGCTACAGTTCAAGATGAGATTTGGGTAGGACACAGCTAAACCATATCACCATTATAGATAATTTTGCCTAATTCAATGTTATTGACAAAATTGCTTAGTGATAAAATGGTAAGTAAAATGAAACAAAAGCAGAGAAATGATAAAGGCTTGAGGTGAGGGACACCCCAACTACCCTGATATGATGATATTACACATTGTATGCCTATATCAAAACATCACATGTACCCATAATAAACATTAAAAATTTTAGAAACAATTGATAATATCAAAAACAGTTTTTACAAATTAGTATAGAGTAGATTTACTCAATTAGACCAGAATCTTAGATATCCAGTTATTTAATTTTTTTAATCTTAAGTTTAAAACAACACATTTGCATGGAGGAAAAATGAAAATTTTATATTTTCTAAAATAGTATTTAAAAAACCATGAAAATTATTGCAAATTTGAAACTAAAAGGAAATTCATATTTAGTAACATAATAAATATTTACTTAAGACTAAAACTCACTGCTAGGTAAAATAAACATACAGCAAGCTTCAATTTATTCATGGACAATAATATATTGATTCATTCACTCATTGATTCAACAGATACATATAAAGTGCTTATAATTTATGTGAGCACTAATGGCACACAATGGAGAAGCTATAGTGATTTATTTCAAAGAGCTCTAGATCAATTAGTTCTACAATTACCCAATAATTTAAATTATACACATTTTGCAAAGTGTACTTTATGAGTCAAATACAATTTCGTAAGTTGAAATTCACTTTGATACCCTTTATTAATTAATTATGATAATAACAATTAAATTACTAAAAAAGATGAGGAGAAAAAGTTTCAGGTAATCATGGACTTACACTAAGATGGAAGAGAGACAAGAAACACGTTTCGGGTATGAATTCATTAAGATATTTGCTCATGTTTGTAAGTTTTCCATTATTTACATTAGTTATGGCAGCTTGAATGAATAAAATATTAGTTTCCTTATATATGTTTTGCTATGATATTGTCAAAGTAAAAAAATCTGACTTCTATTTTTATTTTATTTTATTTTATATATGTTTTTGAGGTGGAGGCTCGCTCTGGCACCAGGGTGAAGTTCAGTGGTGCAATCTCAACTCACTTCAACCTCTGCATTCCAGGTTCAAATAATTCTCCTACCTCAGCATCTGGAGTAGCTCAGATTACATAAGCATGCTACTGCACCCAGCTGAGTTTTGTATTTTATTAGAGAATGGGTTTCACCATATTGGTCACACTGTTCTTGAACACCTGACTTCTGATGATCTGCCCATCTCGGGCCTACCAAAGTGCTAGGATTACAGACATAAGCCACCATGCCTAGCTTTCTATTGGTATTGCCTTGAAAATTCCACTTAATCATAATTGCAAAATGTTGATAGTTTGCTTATGAAAAATTGAGAAAGTTTTCTATATGTGAGCTATAAATGTACTGCAAGAAACATTGCTAAATTAAAAAGTCCCTCCTGACTGTGCTCTCACTAGGTTCCCTAAGTTCCCTCTTCCACAGCAAAGGAAGTATATTACCATCCACTTTTGTCACTTATAACAAATCAAGTTCTAAACCAACATACAATGATAATCCACCCATATATAAATCATGTATTGTATACCTGAAAATAGATTTTATGTGTTCTCACCATACACACACTGAAAGATATATATGTGAAAGAATACATATGTTAGCTTGATTTAGCCATTCTACAATATATACTTATTTCAAAATATCATGCTGTACTTTATAAACACACACAATTTTTATTTGTTAATAAAAATACTATAAAGCATTAAAGTAAATTGAAGATGCAAAAATAGAAAGATGCTTCATAATTGTGAATTAGAAAAATCAATATCATTAAGATGTCTATACTACCTAAAGTTGTCTACAGATTGAATATAGTACATGTCAAAGTACTAATGACATTGTTCCCAGAAAGAGAGAAAAAAATTTAAATGTATGTTGAACCACAAACGACCTAGTATACCTAAAATTCTGACCAAAGAGAACAAAGCTGGAAGAAGTACATTATCTGATTTCAAATTATACTACAAAGCTATAGTATTAAAATCAGCATACACTGGCATAAAAACAGATACACAGAACATAACAGATAACCCACAAATCAATCCACACATTTACAGTTAATTCATTTTTGACAAAAATGCCAAAAACCTACACTGCAGCAAGGACAGTCTTTTCAACAAATGGTGCTTAAAAAAAAAAAGATAACCATATGCGGAAGAATGAAATTAGTACCCTCTCTCTCACCATATGCATGAACAAATCAAAATGTATTAATGACTTAAATGTAACATCTGAAACTACTAGAAGAAAACTTAAGGGAAAATATTTCAGTACATTATTCTGGGAAAAAATTTCTTGAATAATACCTCAAAAACACAGACAATGAAAACCAAAATGGACAAATGGGATAACAAAAAGACAAAAAGAAAATAAATGGTGGTAAAGAAGTGGAGAAGGAGGAACATTCATACATTATTGGTGGGATGTAAATGAGTATATTCGCTATGGAAAACAGTAAGGAGGTTTCTTAAAGAACTAGAAACAGAATTACAATATAATGTAGCAATCTAACTACTGGATATTTATCCAAAATGAAAGGATATATCTATCAGAAACAGAGATTGGCACACCCATGTTTATTGCAGCACTATTTGCAATAGACAAGATATGAAATCAAACTTTGTGTCAATTAACAGATGAATGAAGAAAATGTTTATATATATATGTATATATATATATGTATATATATATACACACACACACGTATATATATAAACAATGGATTATTATTCAGTGACATAAAAGAATTAAATCACGATAATTATAACAACATGGGTGGAATGGAAGATATTAAGTTCAGTGAAATAAGAAAGGCACAGAAAGATAAATGTTGCATGTTCTTACTTATATGTGGGAACTAAAGAAAACTGATGTCATAAAGATAGAGAGTAGAATGCCAGTTACCAGAGCCTGGGAAGGGTAAAGGATTTGGAGGCAAGGGGGTATAAAAAGGGGACGGTTTAATAGATACAAAAATACATTAGATAGAAGGAATAAGATCTGGTGTTCAGTAGCAATAGGGTGACTATGGTTAATAATAACATGTAGTAAATTTAAAAGTAACTGGAAGAAGAGATTTGGAATGTCCCCGACACATATAAATTAGAAACAGTTTAGGTAATGAATATTCCAATTACCTAGATTTTATTATTACACATTGTATGCTTGAATCAAAATGGCACATCTACAACATAAATATGTAAAACTGTTGTTGCCATAAAAATTAAAAGTAAAAAAAATAAAGAAGAGAAATATTTACAACACTGAAAGATATCTGAGTTTTCTGGATTATATATAAAAACTTAAAAGTTCAAGATAAATGTTACTTCAATTGTATACAGATTCATTATTGAAATTAACTCACAGTAAAAAATATACCATTAATGGGTCACTGATTTATGAAGAATGAAAAGTCTTAAATTACTTTTTAGAAAAATATAATAACATTTTGTTGAAGAAATATACTTTATTTTGGTAAGTCTGTTCCTCTTTAAATTCCAACTTTGACATTTTTCTTGATTTGTTTTCATAAATGTAATTAAGCTTAAAAAATATATTTTAAGACCATGACACAGAAGAAGAGACTGTGTATTAAAATTTAGTAAGAGTAATTTTTTATTATACTATTATCTTTATGACTATTATACAAGTGTTAAACCCTGGTGAACACAATCTGTTATTTCTACAAACTTTAAATTACCTGCAAAAATTGATTTCAACTCTTGTGAAAACCAAGTTACAGCTGCTGTTGTTGATTTTGCAACTGTTGATCTGGAATTCTATTGCTGTGAGGACTGCAGGTGATAGCTGTTATTATATAAACTTTAATTCAAGAAAAAAAGGATTACATAAAATTTATATTTATATTACATATAAGAATTATAATTAATATATATATTTTTATAAAATTATAAAATACACATACATGTAATGTTTGTGTATATATGTAATGTGTATATAGATATATATAATTTTAAACAGTATGTTTTACCTCCTTTCATAGCATCAAACTGAAAAACATCACAATCATCAGCATTCCTGAACTGTCTATCGAGAGCCCCCAAATTGAGCAACTTTATCCATTCACCCTTAGGTTTTGAATAAATCTTTTGGGTACCATTACATGATTGAAAAATGTTTTGAATGGCAGTGAATGTTGATAGTTCAGTATTTTCCAAAAAAAGAAAAATAAAAGAGAGAGAGAAAGAAAGAGGAAAGAAATTAAATGTGGTTTTTAAGTCTCCTGATTTTCACTAATCATTTTTGCCACTACTTCTGCTTTCAAGAAGTAAAGCTGAGGAAGTATTGTCAGATTCTTGTACAGAAGAAAATAACTGAAAATAATGAAGACAATGGCAAAAGAAGTTACCATTTCCCAGAGGAAAACACTGCTGTAAAAGGAGCTCATACATTTTAGCTGTGGTGTTAATTTTGAAGTCAGCATGAGTCATAACTGAGGTCAGCAGAACAGTGATAATGGTATCACAAAGAAGTTTGAAATGAAAAAACTCTTAGCACCTTCTTCTAAAAACTGAACAAATTTGCTTTTTTAATGGGATACCATGTGGTTCATGTATACATTAAAATATGAGAAATACTTCCTGAAATATCATTAAAAATGTCATTGAATAAATATTTTATTCAATTCTAATATGAATCATATGTCTATATCGTTGGTGTTATAAAGTATGAAAGTTCAAACTATATTTTGCATCTATAACAGCAAACAAAAATACATCATTGCCATATGATTATGAGTATGTCCTTTATTAACTACAAGTGACAACTACAGTTATTATTTAACATGTTTTAATGATAATAATTGAACATATAATTTTTATAACCAATTATTATCTTGGTATATGTCCCTGACTTTAATCAGTTTATGTATCAATATATATGATAAAATAATATATATCATGGAACAGAAAAATAATCATAGCCAATATATCACTAAAGAATTGATAGTAGAGAAGATTTAAAACTTTCATTCATACAAAAGATGAAAACTATGTAGTCATTGCTGAAGGTCTTTTCCATCAAGTTATTCTGACTCATTTGTCCTTGGTGTCCATAAGCCATGCTGGCCACAGAAATAAGTCAAACTTCACTCTGGCAAAGCGAATGATTTATAGTTTTCATTCTGAAATTTAATACCTGAAAGTGATTGCATTGTCACAATAAACCATTCTTAGACCATCCCTCTCATAGAATGCCATATACCAATTGACAAAAGCTATTTAAAGTTTTGACTCAACTAGTAATAGTTCTCTGAAACAGTGAATCTAAGAAGAACTATCTTTGGTTTTTATGGTGGAAACTATTAAGTTTTGAGAGAATGCCCTTACTTTAAAGCACACTTTCTACTCTAGGTGCCATATAGCTATTATTATTTCAGTGACTGGAATGCAAATAAACACAACACTAAGTTCCGTTCTCTCATCCCATACTGTCAATGGAAAAGAGTAAATCCTGACATAAACTCTTAGGTAAGATCAGTAATCTCTTCCCCACAGGAATATAATTTATACAGGTGCATGCTTTCCACCTGAACATTTCTGGGGAAATATGAATCATTTTGACATTGTAAAAAGACAAGAGTGAAGTTCAAAACCAAAAATTTTTATTATTCTTCTGTAATAATTTTTCATCAAGTATACTTCAGAAAGTACACATCTCTTTATTATGCTCAAAAGAGGATGGTTTAAATAATAAAATGATCACTACCATGTATCACTACAGCTGCTCTCTTCTCCTTTTTATCAGCCGCAGTCATAATATTAGTCATACACTTAAGTCAAAACTGTTCATTTTTAAAGTCCCCATGTTCTCAAAATCAGTTATTGAATTAATGTTTAAAAGGAAAGTGAACTATTATAATAATACCCGACCTATATTAATTTGACAGAGGAAATTGAAAAGTGAAGATAATTTGGGGTTATGAGAAACATCTGAAACTGAAAACCAGCTACATTCCAAAACACATTTTCATCCAGGAGTATTGAAAAGGGGGCAGCCACTGAAGCTGTGAGATAGTTTCAATCTGGAGAACATGTCTAGCTAAAGAATTCCCCCTCCTCATGGCTGCATCTACCCAAAGTCTATTGTTTGTAGAGGCATAAGCAAGAAAAAATATTCAAAGATGAGTTCATGATAGCAGAAGTCTTAATCTGTGAACTTGGGAAAAGCTGTTCACATCAAGGGTGCTATCCTCCTCTTGGGACAAATTTCCACGGTTGCTTTTACCTTCAGGGTTCCAATGGAGGCACAGCTTCAATAGCATGGAGGGACCCTTCTCAGTCATGAGATTATGAACCCAAAGTTCAAAGTCCCGAATTTTGTTGTTGTTTCCAGAAGATTCAAACCAAAAAAGCTTTCTTTACCTGGTGAAAATATACTGTAGCATAATAATCCACTGCTATAACATCAGCCCTCTTGTGTAGGAAAGCTTTTATACAACCAGAAAACATGCATTGATTTAATTGTCTTCCCAAAAATATGAGACCAAGCGTTGGTTATAAATTACTTTAAACAACTTCAGTATCAACTGGTTTAACATGAAAATCTGACAGAGTATTTTCTTGGTATTTAATTAATTTTGTTCTACTTGAATTAGTAGTTTTATACAAAGACATTTGTTTGGTTTTTTTTTTTTTCTTTCTGTGGTTTACAATGACTTAACATAATAACTGTTCATTGTGATTGGTAGCATATACTTAGACATTAGAATTTTAGAAAATCCATACAATTTTGGAATATACTAGTATTATTCACAAAAATAAAACCTAAAGAAGATTGAACATTATTTTGGCAATACTATGTACCTAAACATGTCATATAATCCTGTTTACCTCTTTTCTGGATGTTTTCAGGGGCCCTCTGATCCATCCAGAAAGCCAGGCATTAGAAAAGACAATTTTAAAAATGAAGGTTGATTTTGGAATTCCAGGTTACCGTAACTAGTTATTTTGCCAAAATGATGACTCTGAAATTTTAAAGAAGTGAAAAACCTTTATAATCTTTAAAGAAACAAAACTCCACATTCTACTGTTTTTACACATCTTACATGTAAAACTGTTTCTAGCAGTCTCAATTGCATACTTCAATGGTGAATCTTAGCAATTTTAACTTTAATGTGAAACCTGGTAAGTTATGTTCTGTTAAGGTGTGACTGCTTCCAGTATAGCTAGGACATGGCCAACTCCACATGTCCCCAGTTCTTACCCAGCTGGAAATCTGGCAAGTTAAACAATTTTCAAAAGCCAAAGAAGCAGTTAATTACCTTAAAGCATTTAGCAAATCTAATACTTGAACATAACTTAGACCACGTTTTCACTTTGAAGACGTTGTATTTTGCCAATAATCTTTAAAACTATCTTTATTTCCCAACGGTTACTCAAGTCCCACAAACTAAATAAAAGGTATCACGTTTTTCACTTATCTGACAAAATATTTGATTTAAGCTACTATTATTATTATTTGAAGGGGAGTTTCGGTCTTGTCTCCCTGGCTGGAGTGCAATGGCACAATCTTGGCTCACCGCAACCTCTGCCTCCTGAGTTTCAGAGATTCTCCTGCCTCATTCTCCCGAGTAGCTGGAATTACAGGCATCTGCCACCATGCCTAAGTTTTGTATTTTTAGTAGAGATAGGGTTTCTCCATGTTGGTCAGGCTGGTCTCAAACTCCTGACCTCAGGTAATCTATCCGCTTCAGTCTCTCAAAGTGCTAGGATTACAGGCGTGAGCCACCATGCCTGGCAGACAGTTTGATTTTTATATTAGACAGTAAACTCCAGATTCCAAACAATGATGGGGCTGAGCAGCATTGCAATTGTGAGAGAAAATTCTAAGGGGTGTTAATACTAGACCTCAGAACCTCTGCCCAAGAGTGTTCTCTTTGGAGTGGTTGGGGTCCATAGGACCCATGGAACATCCTCCTGCGGGGTCCAGTGTTAAAATGCCAGATGTCTCTGACCTTAGGTGGGTGCCACATGCAACTTTTCTCCTCCAGAGCACACTATGAGCTTTATAAGAATGCCCATGAACTGTAATGAGAACTGGATGCTGGATGGGCCGTTTTGTTCCTTAGCCAGTTTAGTATAGCAAGGGAAGAATTTAAGATAAGAAATGACGGTTTAAGTCCCCTGAAACATGTGCATGTCTGCTTCAAGCTGTGCCCCGTGTAGGGATCAGGGACCATATACTGAAAAGATTAAAAAGAAAAAAATTTCTCCCCCTTTGGGGCAGGGCAATTATTTCCATTTATTCCTAGGTCTTCAAGTAGTACTGGGGAGTGACCCCAACCAATTGCCCTCAATTTCCAAGGCTCACTAGGAAACAGCTACAGAAAGACTGAAAAAGAAAGAAAAAAACAACAGCAAAACATGAAAAAAAAAAATCAGATTTCTTAAGTGAGCAGAGCCGTGGTGGTCAGTCTTCTCCACATGGAAACCCCTTAGTTTCACTGGCCACTGCCAGAAACCTGCAGTTGCTTTCAAGTTTAGAAGCTGCCTACTAAGGGTCGTGGGTTGGGAAGGAAGAGAGAGAGAGATTCTCTTGTATGAAGCAGAAAGGAAAAGGAGAAAAGAGAAGAATAAATTACCACTTTTGGTAATTACCTCTTCCTCTGAGCTGGTTCACAAAACATGTTAAAGGTGAGGACTGTCTAGGTTCTTGGTGTCTTGAACAAAGAATTGGACAAAATATACAAAGCAAGGAAGGGACAAAGGAATTTGTTGAAAGGAAAGTACATTTCACAGTGTGGGAGCAGGCCCGAGCACAGAAGCTCAAAGGCCCTATTATAGAATTTTGTGGAGTTTCAATACCCCCTAGAGGATTCCATTGGTTACCTTGAGTATGCCCAACATAAATGGAGAGGATGATGTAAGTTTAAAAAGTCATTGACTTTGTGTATGCCCTGTTGAGAAGATATGTCCTCTCATAGCTGGCGTGTAAATCAGTGTTACGTTCCCTACCTCCAGACCCTATTTTCCTGCCTCAATTCTGCATGTGTGTGTAAGTGTGTGTGTGTGTGTGTGTGTGTGTGTGTGTGTGTGTGCGCGTGTGAATGTGGGAATGTTCATTGCCACGTAGTCCACTAATACCTAATCAGCGTCGTCCTGCTAAGACTGTACTGTTCACAAACTTTCCTAAAATGCTGCCTCGTTTGTCCTGTTTGTTTCTACTTGCTTTCATCTATTTACAGTTGATCATTTTAGCTTTATTTTAAATTTTATAGTTTCCTTCAGAGGATTAGTGAAATTATTCACACATTCATGACTATACATGCAATAGGCTCAAAAAGAGGTAAACTCAAAAGGAAGTTCAAGTATTTTGAGTTTCTTTCAATATAGACAATACAATAAGCCCCATAATAAATGACTTGTATCTCTTATCAACTTTTACTATATCAACTCTCCCAATCTTTTTGTTGATTTATGTATCTATAGAATTATTTTTCAAAAATTTATATATACACACCTAAAAAAATGCCTTACCCTTCTGTATTAAAGGTTAATGATGCTTTCATTAATAATCATATGAAATTACCAATTGTTGTATTTATCATTTAGAATAAATGTGCAAGAAAATTGATAAAACTAAATTGTTATGTTATAAACATAAAGTCATTAGAGAAAGTAAAAAAACAATGTGGTTTAAATTATGTTCAAAGCCAAAACTAATGTAGATTTTTTATTTTTTAATAATTTCATTTTTTTCTATTCAAAGAGACATGCATTATTTGTTATCTTAATGGCATCTCTGGAACACTGTGAATCACTGTCTATCCTTATTAAATCTATTTTCACTTAGAGTATTCTCTAACTCTTACAGAAATTGATGGCTAAGATTAACAACTGAATAACAGCATTTGGTGGATATATTAGATTCAGTAAAGAGAGGTCAAGACTGTTTAATAAGCAACAGAAGCAAAGAAAATAAATTCACAATCCAAGGTTAAAGAAGTCTGGGAAGAAACAGTATTTGCTTGATACTAAATGCTGAAATGAGGTAAGTTACTGACAATAAATCTAATCTATTTGCATATTAATTCATATCATTTTACTCCTAACACAAATAATAAAATTATTTGCTAAAACTACATTTTATTTTAAAACAATTTTGGATCTACAGAATTATTGAGAACATGATATAGGGAGTTTCTGTGTAATCTACCCTGATTTACCCCTATTAATTTCTTATATTACAATAGCATATTTGCAACAATTAATGAACAAAGATTGATATATTTTTATTACAGAATATATTTCACTGCGATTTTCCTGTTTTTTCCTAATGTCCTTTTATTTTTATTGTTTCAGGATTCCATCCAGAATACTACATTACATTTAGCTATATGAGGTCTTCTTAGGTTCCGTTCAGCTGTGAGTTTCTGAGACTTTCCTTGATTTGTATGATATTAAATGCTTCAAGGTTCACTGATCAGGTATTTTGCAATTAATTTTTCAAAACATTTAGTTGACTTTTTTTTTCCCATGATTAGACTGAAGTAATATCTTTGTGAGAGGAAGCAAAGTGTCATTCTTATCACATCATATCAAGCATATGCACTGTAATTATTATGTACCATTTTTCATGTTGACTTCAATCTCCTGGTTGAGATAGTGTTTAGCAGGTTTCTCCAATGTTAAGTTACTCCATTCCTCCTTCCCTACAGAGAAGGCATTATGTGCAGCCCACACTTAAGGAGTGGGGAGTCGTGTTCCACCTGGATAAGAGCAGAGTATCTACATTAATTATTTGGAATTTGTCTATTCAAATGATTTGTCTACTCTCTTCCATTTATTTACTTATTTCATCTTTACTTATTTTAGTATGGAGTCATGGAAATTATTCTATCATTTGTGTTATAACTGAGTACAATTTTCCATATTTTCTTGTTATGATTATTTCATATTTTGTCAATGGGAATTGCTTATTTATTCCTGGGGTCTTTTGATATACTCCATCATTGTGAGGGTTTGTTTTTTTTTTTTAACTTTTTGTCACTTTGCGACACTACAAACACCTGCTATCTTGTCTTATATATTTATTCCCCAGTCCTAGATTCAGCAGTTGTTCCAATTATTCCTGATACTTTTTATTAGACAATGGTATTAGAAATGAAGATATGCATGCTGGCTATGCTCGTTTCTATGGGAGAGCCATATATACATATCTATAAATATTTTTAGGTATTTTTATTAAGCTAAAATGATTTTATACTGATGTATTCAACTCTATGCCATTAACATATGGTTTATTTTAACCTCTTTAACATGTTTTCTGTGACTTCCCATTTCAACAATGATGAAATTTGTCCCCATAATTCCCCATCAATTTACATAATTTTTCAATTTCAGTATATATGTATCTGTGGTTTCAAAATAGTTTACAAATACTCCAGTGGAAAACAGCATTATTCAGCTTTTCTAGGTCCCTTTAGTACTACATAGTTCACTCATTTCCAAAGTTGGTTACATCATCACTTTATTGTTCTACCCATTTAGTGAGGTTATTTCATTTATTTGTAATACATTTAGATTATTCTGTCACATTCAACATTCCATCTTAAAATTCCCAACATTTAAATAAATTTTTTCAAATGTGTATTCATTAAAGTTAGTCTTTAAACCATAAAGTTCTATAAACTTTGACAAATGCTTGCTGTCATGAATTCATCATTACAATGTCATATTCAATAGTTTTTCTGCTCTAGAAAATCTCCTATGCTTTGAGTATTCATCTTCCCCCTGATCGTGATGGAATCACTGATGGGTTTTGTCTTTTCCTGAAATTCGTGTAATTGAAATCATGCACTGTGAGGCTTTTTTAGACTGGCATCTCTCACTTAGCAATGTGGAGTTAAGTTTTGTCATGTCTATTTATGACTTGATAACATATCTCTTCTTATCACTAAATCGAATTCCATTATATGGATGTACTACAATTTGTTATCCATTCACATATCAATGGATATCTTGGTTGCCTCCAGTTTTTGGCAAATATGAATACGTCGACAAAAATCCTGTGTCTAGGTTTCTTGTGAAACTAAGTATTCAATCAATTCAGTTGAGTAAATATCAAGGAGCCTAATTGTTGGGCTGTAAGAAACTATTGCATTCCAGTGTGACCGTATCATTTTTCATTTCCTCCAAATAAATTAGAGTTCCTGTTTTATCTATCATTTTCAGGATTTGGTATTGTCTGTCTTTGGATTTTAGTGATTCTAATGGACATACAGTAGTATTTCACTGTAGCTTTAATTTATAATGTCCTAAGAATCTTCTCATTTAATTATTTTAAATCTATATATTTTGATGATGTGTTTGTTCTGACTTTTGCCCATTTTAAACATTATTTTTTTCTTATTGTTGAGTTTAATGTTTAAAAATATTTTGTGTGCAAGTATTTTTTCAGATCAGCATCTGTAAATATTTTCTGTCAGTTTGTTCATTCATTTTTTTATTCTTTAGAAGCCTTTTGCAGTGCAAATTTTTTAATTAGAAAATCAAATAATAATTGTTCTTTGATGGATCATGCTATTGATGTTGTAAATAAAACTCATTTTCAAACTAAAGATCATATATATTTTAAATTTACCCATAAACTTTCATAATTTTATATTTTACACTTTGGCCTTTGAATCATTTTCAGTTAATTTTTGTAAAAGGTGTAATATTTATATATAGGCTCATTTTTGGCATATAAATGTTCAATTGTTTCAATTTGTTTAAAGAACATTCTTCTTCATTAAATTGCCTTTACTCTTTTATCAAAGATCTGTTGACTATAAATGAGCCTCTATTGATATTCTCCTTGATCTAGTCCATTAACCACTGAAAACATCAGGACCTGATTAATTTTTTGGAAGGATATTGAATAATTGTATTTCCAAAGTAGATGTATGTCTGGTCGGGTTATCTAATTCACATTGTTTGAATACTGGTAATCTGTGCCTTTCAAGGAATTAATCCATTTCAGTTAAAATACCAAATTTGTAAGCATAAAATTATCATATTATTCTTTTATTATTTTATTGGCATCAGCAGTGATGGCTCCTCTTTCATTTGTGACATTCATAATGTTTCATTTTTTTTCTCTGTTAACCTTGCTCAAAATATCTGTATTTTTTAAATAAAAGAATAACCTTTTGGTTGTGTTTTTCTCATTTTCAATTTTACTGAATTCTGTTTTTTGTTTCTGCTTACTTTATATTTAACATTTTTTTCTAGTTTTTTAGGGAGGAAGCTTAGGCTATTTATTTTAGAAATTTCTTCTTTTCAAATATCTGCATTTGGTAATACAAATTTTTCTCCAAGCACCAATTTGCTGCATTTCATGAATTCAGATTAAGTTGTATTTTCATATTTATTTCATTCAAAATATTTTTTTTCTCCAAAACCAAAATATTTTTTTAAGATTTCTGTTGAAACTTTCTTTTTGGTCCGTGTGCATTTTTAAAGTGTATTTTTCAATTTTAAAATATTTGGAGATTTTTTAGATACCTTTCTGTTATTGATTGCTAACTTAATTTCATTATAATCAGTATATATTTATATAACTCCTATTGTTTTAAATGATTGACATTTCTTTTTGCCTCATGGGAGGCGTAACCTGGTGATAGTGCAAAAAATCTTGAAAATATGTATTCTGCTGCTATTTAATAGACTTCTAGGCACATGTCAGTTACATCAACTTGATTGACAATACTATTTAGGTCAATTATACAGTTATTGATTTTTGTCATTCTTGATCTAACAATTATTAATAGGGAATATTAATATCTCCACTTATTCTAGTGGATGTTTATATTTCTACTTTCAGTTCTATTTGATTTGTCCCATATTTTGGCAGTCTGTTAGCAAAAACAAGTTTAGGATTGTTATGGCCTCTTAGAGAATTAACTTCTTATCATTTTCTTAGGATTTTTTTATACCTAATAAACTTTCCTTGTGCAGAAGTTTGGGTGGTGTGAAATTAATAGAGTTAAACCATCTTTCATTTTATTAATGTTAACACAGTATCTCTTTATCTCTTTACTGTTAACATTTCTGATTCTTTATACGTAAAGTGGGTTTCTTACAAAAAAAACCATACGGTTAGTTCTTATTCACTGTGACAATCTCTGTCTTTTATTGGTATATATAGATTATTCACATTTCAAATGGTATATTTATATTTTAATTAATATTGACCATTGTGTAACCATTTGTTATTGTTGTTTTTGCTGCCATAGTGTTTTTTCCTCTCTTACCAGGATTGAATTTCATTTTCTGTTTTTATTTTACTTAATGTGTAGTGCAAAAACCTTACAACAGAATCCCAAACCCTCTCTCTCATCACCTATATTGCTTTCATTCATTTAACTATTCTATGCAGTATAATCAACTAATGATTGTTACTATTATTACTTTAAATAAAATTATTCCTTAGCTAACTGAAGAATATGACAAATTAAAGAATTTTTTAAATGTATTTCTTCTCCAAAACTCTTTCTTTTTTCATGTAGATACGTGTTTCTGATCAACATTTTTCCCTTCCTCCTAAAGAAAAGTAGTTATGTGGGGAATGAATTGTAAAAGAAGATTAAATTCTTGCATATAGAATTCTAGTTGGTGGATTTTTCTTTCAAGATTTTATGTATTCCAATCCACTCTCCTTTAGTTTGTATGATTTCTGACATGAAGTCCATAGCAATTTTTATTCTCATTCCTCTATAGGTAAATTTTTCCCTTCCAGCTTCTATATCAGCATGCATTTTACACTTTTTGAAATGGTTTCATGTTTCTTTAAAGTTTTGTTTTCTTTCTTCTTTTTGAATTTCAGTTTATGAAATTTCTTTTCTCACTTTCTTTTTTTCCTTTCTTTCTTCCACTCCCCCATCCTTCCTCTCTCTGCCCTCCCTCCTCCTTCCTTCCTTTTTCTTTCTTTCTTTTCTTATTTTTTTCTCTTTCTTTTTCTCTTTCTTTCTTTCTTCTTTCTTTTTCTTTCTTTCTTCTTTTTCTTTCTCTTTGTTTCTTTCTTCCTTCCTTCCTTTCTTTCTTCTTTCTTTCTTTCCTCTCTTTCTTCTTTTCTTTTTTCTATTTTTTTATGACACAGAATCTTCATCTGTCACCCACTCTGGAGTGCCATGATGCAATCCTGGCTCAGTGCAACCTCTGACTCCTGGGCTCAAGTGAGATCCTCTCACCTCAGAATCCCAAGTAAATGTGGCTACATGGTGAACCACCACACCCAGCCTATGAAGTTTCTATTATCAAGATCACTAACTGTTTTCTTGATTGTGTCCCAATTACTAAATATATTCTTGACCGTATTAACTGCTGGATGAATCCATCAAGGACATTATTCAGATCTATTACATTGCTTTTTATTTCTAGCATTTTCTTTTAATTCTTTCTTAGTATTGAAATTTCTCTATTTATACTACCCATCTGGTTTTTTTAATTGTCTACTTTATCCATTACAACCATTAACATTTGAATCTTAATTATTCTAAAATTCCTTCCTGATATTTCATGAATCTGTGGCATGTCTGAGTCTGTTTCTGATTTTTACCTTGTCTCATCAGATTGTGTTGTTCTTTTACATTTTTGGTGTGACTTGTATTTGTGTTGATGCTACTATTGTTGCTGAAAACCACAAATGACTTCTTCAGGATAGGCAAAAGGTAAATAGATCTCTACTGTGAGGACTAGAAGTTGGGCTTATTTACCCTTTGCTTGAGCAGTAATTGATAGTGGCTTCAGATTCCTTTAGAGTTCTTATGTTTTGTCTCTGCTTTTCACTTTGGACTTCTCTTTGTAATCTTCCTCAAAAAGAGTTAATTTTTTGCAGCTCTTTCAGTTGTTTTAGTAGTTTCCAGAATGACTGTAACCAATTAACACCATCTTGATGGCTTCTATCACCATTCTGAAAATGAAAAGGCAACCCCTAGGTTGGAAGAAAATATTCACAAAAAACAAATCTGACAAATGTTTTGTATATAGTATATTCAATTTATCTTATGTTTTCCTACCTTTTTAAGAAAAGAACTTCACCAAAATATGAGAAATTTCTAAAAGATACTTTATTAAAGTAGGTATTCAGATGAGAAATAATCATATGAAAAGTAACTTATAATTACCCTTTAAAGAAATTCAAAATTAAACAAGATATACACTTACAAAAGATTACTTATACACATATTTTAGGAAAGATGTTGGTAATCATCCTTTACACCTCATAGTTGAAGATTTTCTACAGAGGGCAGAACATGTCTCTGTCTCACTGTATCAACCTCTGTGCCTGTCTTTCTCTTTCTTTCTCTCTCTCTCTCACTCCTGACCATCTGACCAGTCTTGTTAGCTATTCTTAAGTCAGTTTGGGGGAGAAATTTTGTGTATAATAAAATACAAATTTTGATATATAGTTCTATAAATTATAAAGAGAAAAATTTGCAGTAGTTTCATTACCAAGAAGTAAGAATACAACACATTTCCATGACATATCATTTCCATCCATCATAAAAAATTATTTCTCTTGTTCAGCAATCCTCTCTTGCTATCTTAATTTCTGGAAATTATTCATCTTGTTTGGCTTTTCCAGAATGCTATGTACCTTAAATCAAAATATATGTAAGATTTTTAGTCTCGTTGTTTTTACTTAGCACAATGCAAAGGATTCATCCTGTGGAATTTCATTGTCTTAATTTCACCGTACTGTAGTGTGTTTATTCACTAATTGGAGAATAGTAAATCTAATTGTTTGTATTGATTATTAATAAACTTACTACAAACATTCACATAAAGGTTATTGTTTAGAATCAAGTTTTCTTTCCCCTGAGTAATTGCCTAGGAAGGAAGACAACAGGTCATATGATTAATGTATATTTCATCTTAAGAAACCACCCAAGTCTACTTTGACAAATTGACTGTACCATTTTGCACCTGCACTGACAGTGTATAAAATTTGTGACCATTTGCCTACTAATCATCAACGGACACTTTCTTTAAAAATATATATATATAAAGTACTTTAGTTATTCTTTCAGGTATGCTGAGGTATCTCAGTTTGCTTTTAATTTGCATTTCCTTAAGGAATCATAAGGATGAGCCTCTTTCTTATGTGTGTATTTACCACTCATGTATCTTCTTTTGTTGTGTCTGTTCAAATATTTTCTCATTACTTTACTGGTTTGTTTAAATTGCTATGATTAATATTATTGATTATATATGTATATAATAACTTTTCAGGTGTATGTTATCAAAACATCTTTTTCTATCATTTGACCTGTTTTTTTTTTTTTAGTAAAGTTCTTTAGTTTTTCACTTTTATGAAGTCCAAGTTATTAATTTTATCTTTTATGTTTTGTGGATTTTGTGTTCTGTATTTTAAAAAGTTGCCAAACTGAAGTTGAAAAAGATTTTCTCCCACTTTTTCATTCAGACGTTTTGTAGTTTATGTTGTGTGTGTAGCTGTAGCTATGATAAATTTCAGTTAATATTTTATTTGGTTGTAAGGTATATGTTGAGATGATTTTTTTACTTATGGCTACAAAATTATTTTATAACAATTTTTTCTAAATCTATTTTTTAATTGAATTGTCTTCACCTTTGTTGATAATCAATTCATTATGAGTATGTTACTTTCTTGAATATATTTCATTTCTGTTATCCATGTGTCTATGCTTTAGCCATTATGACACAATCTTAACAATTACTTAAGTACAAAAAATCATATGGGCTTTGTGACTTTTTAAAATCAAAATTATTTTAGCAATGCTACTTTTTTCTACTTACATTTTTTAAAGCTTCCTATTTTTAACAAAGACTAATAGATATTTTATTGCCTTGCATTGGTATTTTTTTCATTTTTGCAATACTATGCACATATTATTTAAAAACAGATTGATGAGTTTTGACACATGTTGATTGGTAGTAAACATATACATTGCAATGAGAAGGTGAACACTGGTCTGCTTTCTGTCACTATAGATTAGATTGTATTTTCCAGAATTTTATATAATGAAAGTACTGGTTGTGCTTTTCTTATAGTTTTTTAATAAAAAACAATATAATTATTTTGAGATTTATCTTCCTTGTTTTTATATTATTGGTCCATTCTGGGTTTTTTTTTTTTTTTTTTTTTTTTGCTGTGTAGTATTACATTGCATTGATAAAATTTAAAAAAACTTAAAAATAGATTGCTTCCAGGTTTTAGCTTTTACAAATAACACAGCAAACACAGCAATGAACCAGAAGTTTTGAATGAATATATGTATTTCTTTCTCTTGAGTAAATGCATAGGAATGTAATGGTAAGGTGATTTGGTAAGCGGATGGTTAGATATCTATGTAACTGTAAAATTGCTATCCAAAGTATTTATGCAATCATACACAAAACATATGAATGCTATGATGGTTCCATGTCCTCACCAGCAGTTGATAAGGAGCACCGTTTTACCCTTTTACCATTCTATGGGGTGTGTAGTGATACGTTGTTATTTCTTTTTTAGTATTTTAAAAGTGCAATTCTATTGAATTAGAAATTGAGTTTTCTTTTTAATTCTAAAAAATTAGAGGTTTTTTTAATTTTTATATAATTACTTGTTCTCTATGTATTTTATATGATAAAGTTTCCATTCAATTGCTGGCTATAGTTTATATTTAAATTTCCCTGATTTTGATGAGGTTTTATGACTTCCTATTGATGCGGGAAAATTTAAAATACATTGTAAATACAGGTCTCATATTTTATATATATATATAAAATATAAATATATATTTAGAACAGAATTCTTACAGAATGGGAGAAAGTATTTGCAATTTTATATTTATATATATAAATTCTTACAGAATGAGAGAAAGTATTTGCAATTTTATATTTATACATATAAATATAAAATTGCAAATACTTTCTCTCATTCTGTAAAAATTCTGTTCTCAATTAAGATATTTTAGTTTTTAAATGTAGGAAATAGATAATTTTATTTAAACAAAAAGTGGAAAGATTGCTTACTAGAGGGTATGAAATATTCTGGAAGAAGAAATATGAACAAGACCAGCTTGGGCAACATAGTGAGACCCTACAAAAAAAATAAATTAATAATTTATTTTGTCTCTACAAAAAAAATAAATAAAAATAATTTTTTGTCTCTACAAAAAAAAATTAATAAAATAAATAAATTAAAATAAGCAGCTGTGTGGGTGTGTTCCTGTAATTCCAAATAATCAGGATGCTGCCATGATGGGATTACAGGTACACGCCACCACTTCTGGCTGATTTCTGACCATGCAATACTCATGGTGTATTAGTAGGCCAGAATATTAAGTAGAAAAAATATTATTTTATTGTAGCTTCAAAAAACATAAATTTCAATTCCAGATCATCAATCGCAAATCCAAAATTCCACAGATCTCTAGGGCAGGAGCAAAATTCTACCAGTTTCTTTGTTAAGAGTAACAAGAGTGATCTTTGCTCCAGTTCCCAAGAAGTTTCTCATCTACATCTGAGACCACCTTTGCCTGAATTTTCTTGTCCATATCACTATCAGTATTTTGCTCAAAGACATTCAATAAGTCTCTAGGAAGTTCCACACTTTCCCATATTTTCCTGTCTTCTTCTGAGCCCTCCAAATTGTTTCAGCCTCTGCCTGTTACCTAGTTTCAAATTTGCTTCCACATTTTTGGGTATCCTTAGAGCAGTACCCCACTCTACTGGTACCAATATCTGTATTAGTCAGGGTTCTCTAGAGGGACAGAGTTAATAGGATATATTTATATATGAAAGGGTTTTTATTAAGGAGTATTGACTCTCACAATCACCAGGTGAAGTCTCATAACAGGCCATCTGCAAGCTGAGGAGCAAAGAAGTCAGTCTGAGTCCCAAAACCTCAAAAGCAGGGAAGTTAGTGCAGCCTTCAGTCTGTGGCCAAAAGCCTGAGAGCCCCTGGTAAACCACTGGTGTAAGTCTAAGATTCCAAAGGTGAAGAACCTGGAGTCCAATGTTTGAAGGCAGGAAGCAACCAACATGGGGAGAAGATGGAGGCTGGAAGACTCAGCCAGTCTAATGCTTCCATGTTCTTCTGCCTGTTTTTATCCTAGCTGTGCTGGCATCTGATTAGATGGCTCCCCACCAGACTAAGGTTGAGTCTGCCTCTTCCAGTCCACTGACTCAAATGGTAATCTCCTTTGGCAACACCATCACAGACACACCCAGGAATAGTACTTTGCATACTACAATCAAGTTGGCAATATTAGCCATCACCTAGGGTAATCTAAGTTGCCAGTGTATGAGGCTAAAACATATATTTTATAAAAACTTATATAATGGAATCAGATAATATTATAGAATACTGTAGAGAATATTGGAGAGATTATTCCCTATGCTATCTCATAATATTAGTATAACTGTGTTGACATACTAATTGAACTTCTGGTATTAATTCTAATGGAGAATGTTTCACAGAAAATGGTATTCTGAATGTACAATACATTTGATCAAACATTAAAAGTGACAATAAAATATTTTGTTCTGAACTTTAAAAGGACATGATATTTTTTAAAAACTGAAGATAAAATTTTTGGGTAAATATGTTCCCAAAAACCCAGGTAAATGATAGGGCGTACATATACTTCCAAGTGTCTTAAAGCATATCAGCAGGTTTCTTTTGAAACTATTCCCTGTCAAAAATGAATGGTTTTTCTAAACAATTATAATAATACAGTTTAACTTAACATACAATTTTTCTGTCCATGGTTTTTTAATATATTTACAGAATGTCAAAATACTTTCAAAAGTAGCTGAAGCCGAACTGAGATTTAATGACCATAATTTCCTGTCTGCGCTTTTAATGGTTATACTTTTTGAAACTTTTCAGTATATTCACAGTTGTGCTCTCAGTAAAATTGAATATGTTGAGTTGATTGAATGTCCAGAGGAACCAATTAAACGTGAGATATTAATATTAACAGGACTGTTACATAAATGATAAAAATTATTTATTCTTTATTATTTCATGTTGGAGGATAGGTGGCTTTCCCTCCAGAGCTAAAAGCTTTAATATTTCTTTATTTATTGAGTTTTCTTTAAAAGTGAGAATAGAATAATTCTACATGCAATCATCATATTTGGAAGTTGAAGAAAATGTACCCTCTATAAGATCATATTTAAGCTATCCATCTTTTAGAATCATGCAGAGAAAAGTTGTCAATGAGTATCTAATGGAGCTGTGCACTGTAGCCAACATTTACTTCAAAAAATAACATTTCCAGATCATGCATGACTGATTTTGTAGAAGAATCATATAAAGAAGATTATTCTACCTAATTATGCTGTTTAGGTTTTCTATTTGAAATGCCTGATATCATTGGTCTTTCAGAAGAGGAGGCAATGCAATCCATAGTATAAATACAAATGTATGTATTTACACAGATTTAAAGAAAAGCTTGGTTTTGACACATAAACTTTTGTAACTCAAAATAACTATGAAAAAAGAAAAAAGTGAGACAAGTAATGCTAGAAAGATGTGTAGTAGACAAACATGTTTTTAAAAACTAAACTAAATATTTAATGAATCATTAGTTTTGCAATTGCCACCTTGTACCCTTGACCCCAATACACTTAGGATTTAGTGAAATCAAGAAAATGGATTGCTGACCATAGTTCATTTTTAGATTATAACAGAAAACCATATTTTCATAAGTTATTACATTATAAGCCTGAGGTATCATTAGTTCACTATAAAAGGTTAAAATGTTAATTTATTAAAATAAGAAAAAAATTAAAGAAAGTGAAAAGCTGTTTAAAACAATGTTGAAATAATATTAGATTAATATGAAATGCATCTAATAAATTAGGAAAATTCTGATTATTAGCATTAAAATATAATTAATTTTATAGTATGATGTATTTTATTTATAATTTAGCATTCTTTGTAATAGTTTCTATTAAAATTATCAAAGTATGGAAAATTTTTTTCTCTTAAGTTTTTTTCTACAAGATGTGTATATCTTTAAATTATATTTCATGACTCTACATGACTTACTACTTCATAGGCCAGCTGGATTTCTCTTCTATCAATAACCAACATCTGTGGTTATAATTAGTGTAGCTAGAATGGCTCTCAGAAAAATCTAATCACACTGATTTGACTATATCATCTCAATTTTACAATGATCTATTCTAAAAAAAAAATTACACACACACACACATGCACACACACACATACACACAGAATAATTATTGCTTTTCCTCTGTAGAAAGTGGTCTAAACTTTAGTCTGGCTAACATAGTAAAACTCCGTCTCTACTAAAAATACAGAAAATCCACTGGATATGGTGGTGTGTGCCTGTAATCCCAGCTACTGAGGAGCCCGAGGCAGGCTCATTAGCCCAGGAGGCAGAGGTTGCAGTGAGCCAAGATCGTGCCATTGCACTCTAACCAGGCAACCGTGCGAGACACTGTTTCAAAAAATAAATAAAAATAAAGCTGTCTAAACTTATTATCTAATAAGATGATTCTGAGGTTTGAAGTAAACATTTCTTGTTACAAAATCCTGATAATCCTATCAAAAATTTACAACAATTAAATTACGTGTTGCTTTTAAGCTCTTCTACCATGCATTAAATTTACAAAACCAGAGATATCAAATTACCGTGTTTTATAACACTCTTAGTTTCTCAGTAATTTTTAAAATTGGTCGTACAGGCTAGAAGAAATAACTAATAGTTCCACTTAATAAGTAGTTATAAGCCTGGGTGTGATGGCTCATGCCTCTAATTCCAGCACTTTGAGAGGCCAAGGCAGGCAGATCCCCTGAGGTCAGGAGTTCGAGACCAGCCTGACAAACATAGAGAAGAATCCCGTCTCAACTAAAAATACATAATCAGCCAGGCATGGTGGCACATGCCTATAATCCCAGCTACTAGGGTGGCTGACTCAGGAGAATCGCTTCAGCCCAGGAGGCGGAGGTTGCGGTGAGCCAAGATTGTGCCATTGCACTCCAGCCTGGGTAACAAGAGTGAAACTCCATCTCAAAAAAAAAAAAAAAAAAAAAAAAAAAAAAAAAAAAAAAAAAAAAAAAAAAAAAAAAAAAAAAAAAAAAAAAAAAAAAAAAAAAAAAAAAAAAAAAAAAAAAAAAAAAAAAAAAAAAAAAAAGTAGTTATAAACAATATTAGAACATGCGGAGACCAAAAAAAAGTCTCACTGGGTTTGGGTTTCACTAAAGCCTAAACTGGTGTTTATGCTCACTAGTGTCCCTGCGAGTTTGCTGTGAACTCCTAGGACACATTTTGGAAACTGTAGGATTAACCAGCAAAATTTCTATAACTATCAGAAAATTATACCCCAAATTATCTTTTTTTTTTTTTTTTGTAATTCTGAAACTTTCTTTCCTACCACCTCTCTGAGAATTGTTACTATATCATAATAAAAGTTAATAGTTTCTTTTTTTCAAAATAAAATTTACAATCAGAGAAAAATTTTTTACCGTTAGTAATGTCCCAAGTCCAGATGTCCTTAAACAGGAGTGATTTTGCACCCTGAGACTATTTGGCAGTATTTTGAAACACTTTTGATCGTCACATTTGATTGTACCTCAGAAAGAGGAGTGCTTCTTGTATGTACTTTGTAGTGGTCAGGGAAGTTTTTAAGCATCCTATAATATACAGGAGAGCCTCCTGCAGTGAAGAATTTTTTGGACCAAGGTATTAACAGGGCTGAGGTTGAAAAAAACCTATCTAGGCAATAAATAATGTATGCTAAGTGTATAATTAATGTTTAACTTTGGCGGCAGCAGTTTCTCCTTAGGCTATGCTCTAACACTTTTGGTTTTCCAACTCTCTCCTAATCATACTTACTCTATATCCCAATGTGAAGTCTCATTCTTAGTAATAGAATGTTAGTGCCAGAGTGTTGTTATTGTAGGAAAGAAACACATTTATATACCAGTCAAGACTTCGTCTAAAATAAATCGTTCATATACTACATATCAATTACCATATCTGGCAAAGACAGAATGCCAATTATTGAGACCTTCTGTATCAAGGGGTTTATGCCAGGGGAAAAAAGAGTAAGACTAGTGATTATCACTTACTTTCCATTTGACTTAGAGGAATAGTATTGCATTTTTGGCATCTGGAAAAACAGAATAAATACATACAAATCACGATAGTAGGTTGTATTGAATAGAAACATGCTACCTCAAAATATCTTCAATAGAATATGAATAAATTTTTAAGATGCAAGCTTTGGTGTCAGGCAAATATTAAGCCAAATTCTTTCATCTATAATTAACAGCTATAAAATGTGTAACTAAAACTACATATATATCTTTCATGTTTATAATCTTGAAAATAAAGACTAATAGTGTCACTGAAATATTCGTTCTATGAGAATGAAATGCAGAAATACATATAATATACATTTTATAAGGTTGATAATAAAATGCATTTATAAACAAAACCATCATATTGAAAAATGCCTTGGTCAATTAGGAGAAAATATACATAGTCAACACATCATCAAAATGATTTATTATTATATTTGTCCAAGAATTTTAGAGTCAGATTCTTCGTGACTATTTTACATGGAAAATACTGGATGATTTGAACATACATTAATTGATATTAATATTTTTAGATTTTGTTTGTTTTCTTTCTAGGTCTTAAGTTCCCTCCTATCTATGTCAGGGATATCAGTACCCACATCCTCAAATCAATTGTCATCCAGTAGGCTTTACATAAGTCTCTCATTTAGACTTTTTGAAATTCTGCGTGGCATAAATCCCCATTCTACAGCTGGAAAAACTAAAATCCAGAAAAGTTAAGTACCTACAGCAAGTTCTCCTAAGTTATGGGGGGATAATTTGATCCATAGAGGATTATAATTTTTCTCATTTTGACTGCATTCCAGACAACCAATTAGTCATTTTGCTCCATTGGGTTATCCTTCATAAAGTTTCTTATATTTCATCTTCCTCTCATTATTTAATGGCTATTTTCCACTTTCGCCCTCCCCATTTTTTCATTCCACCAGCAATATGGAAATATATTTCTGCATCCTCCCAACTCTTGTTATTGTCCTTTTTTTTACAATTTTAATTTTCATAGGTACATAGTATCAACACACCTCTATGTATACAGGGTATGTGAAATTTTTTGATACAAGCAAAACATTTTTATATTTTTCTACCCATTTACCATCCCCATTCCCCCATGTCCCACTACCTTTGCCAGCCTCTAGTAACCTCCTTCTACTCTCTATCTGCATGAGTTCAATTGTTTTAATTTTTAGCTCCCCCAAGTAGTTGAGTACACATGAAGTTTGTTTTTCTGTGCTTGGTTTATTTCACCTCACATAGTGTCCTCCAGTTTCATCCATGTTGTTGTGAGTGACAGGATGTCATTAATTTTTATGGCTAAAGGGTACTCCATTTCTTTGGAGTACCCTGTTTTCTTTATCCATTCATCTGTTAATTGACACTTAGGTGGCTTCTAAATCTTGGCTATTTTAATAATGCTGCAATAAACATGAAAGTGAAGATATCTCTTCAATATCCCGATGTTCTTTCTTTTGGAAATATCTGGCAGTGATATTACTGGATTATAAGGCAGTTTTCTTTTTAGTTTTTGAGGAACCTCCATACTTTTCTCCACAGAGGCTGCGCTGATTTCCATTCTCACCAACAGCTTATAAGGGTTCCTTTTTCTCTACATCCTGGCCAGTATTTGTTATTGCCTGTCTTTTGGATAAAAGCCATTTAAATTGGTTTGAGATGATATCTCATTGTGGTTTTTACTTGCATTTATATGTTTATCAATGATGAACATCTTTTCATATACCTATTTGTCATTTGTACATTTTCTTTTGAGAAATATCTATTCAAATATTCCACCTATTTTTAATTATTAGATTTTTTTCCATTAACTTGTTTGAGTGCTTTATTTATTCTGCATACTAATCCTTGTGGGATTAATTTGTCCTATTCTATTGGTTGTTTTTTCACATTGTTGATTGTTTGCTATGCAGAAGTATTTTTACTTCATACGATCCTGTGTGTCCATCTGTATTTTGGTTGTCTGTGCTTTTGGATATTGCTCAGGAAATCTTTGTCCAAAACAATGTCGTGGAGAGATTTTTCAATATTATCTTTTAGAATTTTTATAATTTGAGATATTAAATATAAGTCATTAATTCATTTGTATTTGATTTTTGTAGATAGGAATCTAATTTCACATTTCTGCATAGGAATATTTAGTTTTCCATTTACTGAAGAGGTGGTCTTTCCCCAGTGTATGTTTTTGGCACCTTTGTTGAAAATGAGTTCACTGTAGAGATATGGATTTGTTTCTGGGTTTATCACCCTCTGTTCTTTTAAACTTTGTGTTGTTTCTATTCATGTGTGATTATACTCTCTATAATCACACATTTTTGGCATCTGGAACAACTTTGTTGTTATACTCTCTATAATCACACATAAATAGACATAAATCTCTATGTCTTGAAAAGTTGTTGTAGTAATGATTTTTGTATGTTTATCTTTTAATCTTTCTCTAAAGATATGAGTAATTTACACATCATAATTACAGAGTTATAATATTCTATGTATCTATACCATCAAATACTATGCAGCCATAAAAAGGAAGAAGATCATGTCATTTGGAGGAGTGTAGAGGGAGCTGGAAGCCATTATCCACAACAAACTAACGCAGGAACACAGAACCAAACACTACAAGTTCTCAGTAATAAGTGGGAGCTAAACCATGAGAACACATGGACACAGGGAGAGGAACAACTCACAATGGTGCCTGTCAGCTGGGGTGGGGGAAGGGAGAGCATCAGAATAAATAGCTAATGCACGTGGAGCTTAATATCTAGGTGATGGGTTGATAGGTGCAGCAAACCACTGTGGCACACATTTACATATGTAACAAAATTGCACATCGTGCACATGAATCCCAGATCTTAAAATTAAATTAAGAAAAAGAGTATAATATTCTGTGTCTGTCTGTGTACTTTCTATTACCAGTGAGTTTTGTGCCTTCAGATGATTTCTTATTGCTCATTAATGTCTTTTTCTTCTAGTTTAAAGAATTCCCTATAGAATTTCTTGTCAGACAGGTCTAGTGTGGATAAAATTCCTCAGCTTTTATTTTTTAGGAAAGTCTTTATTTCTCCTTCATGTTTTAAGGGTATTTTTGCTGGACACATTACTGTAGGATAAAAGTCTTTTTTTCTTTTCTTCAGCACTTTACATACATTGTGTCTCTCTCCTGAACTGTAAGATTTCCAATGAGAAAGCTGCTGTCGGATACGTTAGACTCCCTTTGTATGTTATTTCTTTTCTCTTGCTTCTTTTAGAATTATTTCTTTATTCCTGATCTTTGGGAGTTTGATTATTAAATGTTTTGAGGTAGTCTTATTTGAGTTAAATTTGCTTGGTTTTCTATAACCTTCTTGTACTTGAATATAGACATCTCTCTCTAGGTTTGGAAAGTTCTCTGTTATTATTCCTTTGAATAAACTTTCTACCCTGATCTTTTTCTCTCTACTTCCTTTTTTAAGCCAATTAATCCTAAAATTGCTCTTTCAAGGAAATTTTCCAGATCTTTTAGGTGTGCTTTGTTCTTTATTATTCATTTTTAATTTTGTCTCCACTGACTGTATTTTCAAATAGCTTGTATTCAAACTCACTAATTCTTTCTTCTCCTTATCAGTTCTGCTGTCGAGAGACTCTGATGCATTCTTCAATGTGTCCTTTGAATTTTTCTCTCCAGAATTTCTGCTTGATTCTTTTTAATTTCTACTGGTTGATTGAAGAGCCCTTGAGACTTGCATGAATGTTGGCAGTAGCCAGGCAGTGATTACCAGGGGCCTTGGGTGAGATCCAATGTTGTGTTGCCTTCAGATTTGAGCCAAAAACAGCACTAGCATTTGCCTAGGAATTTCAAATTTATCAGATAGAATTCTGAATTTCTTCTCTGATCCTGAATTTCTTTGAGTTTCTTCAGAACAAGTCTTTTGAATTCTTTGTCTGAAAGGTAATGTATCAATCACTCTGGGATATGGTCACTGGTGCCTTGTTTATTTCATTTGGTGAGGTCATGTTTTCCTAAATGGTCTTGATGTTTGTGGATGTGCTTTGATGCCTGGCCATTGAAAAATTAGGTGTCTATTGTAATCTTCTCAGTTTTGACTTATCTATCACTATCCCCATTCTTCTTGAGAAACCTTTCCAAATATTCAAAAGGAATTGATTTTTGTGATCTAAGTCTTTGGTCACTGTAGCTGTTTCTTCACCAGGGGATCCCCAAAGCCCAGTAAAAATGTGATTCTTGCAGACTCATAGAGGAATTGCCTGGGTGTTCCTGTGTAAGATCCCAGAGAATTCCCAGGATTACCAGGCAGAAATTCTTATTTTATTCCCCTACTTTCTCCCAAATAAATGGAGTCTCTCTTTGCATTGCGTACTGCCTGCCTCTAGGAGGAGTGACATGAGCTCCCTTGTGGCCACCACACTAGGACTGCACTGTAACAAACCTGAAGCCAACACAACATTAGGTCTCAACCAAGGTCCCTGGCAATCACTTTCTGGCTACTGCCAATGTTCATGCAAGTCTCAAAGGCTCTTCAATTAACCAGTGGCAAATGTAGCTAGGCTTATGTCCTTCCCTTCAGGGTAGAAAGCACATGTGTGCCCATCCTCATCCCCACTCAGACCAAGCAGGATTTAGAAATGTCATCTAAGGTCCAGGGTCTGGAGTTGGGAACCTTAGGAATCAACTTGATATTATAGGCTACTGTGGCTGAGCTGGTATCCAACTTGCAAGACAAAATTCTCCTTAATCTCCCCTCTCCTCTTCTCAAGGAGAAGGAAGAAGTCTCTCCCAGAACTGTGAGCTTTGCCACTAGGTTGGGGAAGGGTGACACAGCACTCTCTTTGTTGTCCTAGCTGGTGTCTCACTAGGGCATGTGCACCTCAAGCCCACTGGCTCTGAGCCCAGAACAGCACTAGCACTTGCCTAGGAATTGCAGTTGCTGTGTCCTGGACTGCCTTTCAAGTTTATTACAACTGCAGAATGCCTTTGCTTGTGGTAGCGGGGCTATTTGGAATGAATTCAAGTTCCACTAATGAGATGGATGATTCCCCTCTAGCTAGGGCCGTTGTAAATGCTCCCTCTGTGGGCACTGGCTGAATTCTGCCCCATGTTCCTTTCTCATGTAACAGGCAGCATCTAGTTCCAATGCAAAGTTGCAAAATCCCTGTGTTTTACCTCCCTTGGGCACTCAGATTCTCTCTCCATGCCACACAGCTGCTGCCAGGAGATGGAGGAAGCAGAGTGTGGGCAATTCAAACCGACTTTTCTACCCTCTTCAGCCCTTCTTTCTTTGCTATGATGTTAAAACCAGGAACTGTGATTGTTCACTTGATTTTTGATTCCTCTGGAGTTTCTTTGTTGTGTGAACAGTTGTCCAATTTTGTGTTCCTGTTGCAGTGACAATCGCTGAAGGATTCCATTCAGTCATCTTGTTCCACCTCTCTCTCAATGTCAACTTTTTGAGTTAAAAAAAAAAAAACTACAAATAATCAGAAGATTCGAAAATATCATTTTGGCACCTGTTTTGGAACAAGATCTGGAAAAGTCAGGGGGAAAGTTTAATAAAACACACTTATTTATGTTAGACTCATGGACTTTATGAAAAAGAGAAATCAATATATTTTCCTTTATTGAAGTAAAGATAGTACTTAGCATTAGGTGTATATTTGTTTATTTAAAAAAGGCCATTTAACTACCTGCAATACTAAATCTAATTTTGTACATAATTTGCCTTTTCCAACTGTGTAACTTGTGTTACATGACATCTAAAAAACAAAAAAAATGTTGAAAATTAAACGTGCATTTGTTTAATAGCAGATGACACTCTACTTAGAGCTTTCCAAAATGGAAATGTATTGTATGTCTCCTTCCACACATTGTCTACTTATGTTTTCCACACATCCTTCCACACGTTTTAAGTCCTCTCTAGATTACTTATAATGTCTAATACAATGTAAATGCTTTGCAAAAAGTTATTATGCTTTGTTTTCTATTTGTATTGTTTTCATTGTATTATTATTTTTATTGTGTCTTTCTGAATATTTTCCATCTGCAATTGATTGAATGGAAGTAGAACCCACATATGTAGAACGAGTTATATATATAATTTTATACTATAATGTCTCTAGAGTGTGTGTGTGAGAGAGAGTGAGAAGGAGAGAAAAAGGGAGAGAGAGACAAAGACAGGCAGGCAAACGATAAAATTTTAAAAGGCATTAATTGCACTACAACAGTTGAAAGCACCAGAGCTGTTCCTGTGGAAGCTGGCACTGTGCTGACTCTGCATTTAGCATTGCCCCTCTGGGTCAATACTTTGAGAAGATTCTGCTCAAGTAAGTCAAACCTAGCTCATAATATTTTATGATGCATTTAGTTGCAATGGTCATGAAGTAAAGCATTATTTCAATATTTCTGTTTATTATTTCAAAATGATTTCTGTTTCACAGAGAACTTATTTTATAAACAGAATTCAGGAATTTAAATGCAGCTCAACTTTCCCAGGATTGAGCTTTGACTCACAAGGAGTTGAGCCAAAAGACGGGACTAAATCACACGTTATTGATAACATGTGTCAATAATCATTCCTCCTCTATTTGTCTGTCTTTAGATCACGTATATTTCTCATTCTTCTATTCCTTCAACTGTATAATTCCAACTTTTGCATTTAGAATTTCACAAGTTAGCATTCATTTCCCTCCACAAGTCACCCAAAAAAGTTTGTTTATATTTTGATCCAGGGTATTCTCAAGCTTAGCATTCTGACACATAATTTTAATGACTTATTTATGTATGAATGCATTCATTCATTTCTTCCATAGCAGTTATTTAATAAGTAACAAAGCCTCTACTTTTGTTAAATGCTTCCTTAAGCCCTATGGATAAATTGCTGACATATTGAGTATGGTTTCTATTTTTAAGGAACTTATCCTAGTAGGATGTACAAATAAGTTATAAAGCAATAGTGAATACTCTCATACATGTTTTGATAGAGCAATTATGAAATGTTAGTTACCCAAGTAGTTTCCTAGAGCAAAAAAAGAAGTTACTTGGGTAACTACCCAAGTAGTTTCCTAGAGCTAAGAGGAACACATAGGGACTTCAGATGCTCCCAGGCTCTCTTTGTTTATATAATGTTTACATTTTTCTAAAACTATATTTTTGTATTACATTACATACATGTATATGTAACAATAAATATTCAAAGATATCAAAATATCCTTCATAAATGAGCAACAACAAACTGAGATGTTAAAAGTAAACACTATGTATAGTGTATAGCCTATGTTTCACGGACTTCAGAAAATAATGCACTTTGTTTCTCTAAGTAAAAATTTGTTTCAAATGCCAGTGTGAAACTTGTGAAACCTGATGTATTCAAGTAAATTAGTCCAGTTATACTTTTACTGAGTATATTTAGACCATAAAATAATAGTATATGAACATACATATCTGTGTCAATATAACTAAATTTGTATTTGTGTATTTATTAATATCCATCATCTATCAATATCTATAATTCATCTACTCTACCTATGAGAGAGTAATAAAATTAATCATATGCATGATTATTGAATAAGAATAGCTTGCAAAAATAATTATTATGCTCCTATTTTACTGTTTCACTAACTTGGGCATTTAAAAAATGTATCATTCTTTTATGTAATCAAAGCTTTATATGTGAAATCTATGAAAAATGTTTTTTTGTTAATATATATACTTTTTAATGCATTTTATGTTTGGGGGTACATGTGAAGAACATGCAAGATTGTTGCATAGGTACACACATGGCAGTGTGATTTGCGGCCTTCCTCCCCATCACCTATATCTGGTATTTCTCCCCATGCTATCCCTCCCCAACTCCCCACCCCCCGCTGTCCCTCCCCTTTTTCCCCCCCGACAGATGACAATCATTAAAAAATCTGGAGACAACAGATGCTGGAGAGGATGCGGAGAAATAGGAACACTCTTACACTGTTGGTGGGAATGTAAATTAGTTCAACCATTGTGGGAGACAGTGTGGCGATTCCTCAAGGACCTAGAAATAGAAATTCTATTTGACCCAGCAATCCCATTACTGGATATATACCCAAGGATTATAAATCATTCTACTATAAGGACACATGCACACGAATGTTCATTGCAGCACAGTTTATAATAGCAAAGACCTGGAACCAACCCAAATGCCCATCGGTGATAGACTGGACAGGGAAAATGTGATACATATACACCATGGAATATTATGCAGCCATCAAAAACGATGAGTTCGCATCCTTTGTAGGGACATGGATGAACCTGGAAACCATCATTCTCAGCAAACTGACACAAGAACAGAAAATCAAACACCACATATTCTCACTCATAGGCGGGTGTTGAACAATGAGAACACATGGACACAGGGAGGGGAGCATCTAAAATTTTTTTAAGAAGACTCATTTATAAGAAATTTTATATTCAAAATTTATTTCAGCATCATCGAATTATTCTCCTTAAGCCAACTGGTTGTGTAGATTGAGCATGAACATTCAATTTCCACTCACATTCTACTCACATCCTATAAAAACCAGTAAAGAAAACATTCAGCAAACATACCTCTGCCTTCTCTTTCAATTATGTAGCTGTGGGCAGCAAGCGTTTTTGCTAGTAAAGTGAACTGGGCCTGGAGTATTCTTTGTTTGATAATTTGACATGAAAATTCCTCTAGTAAACATCGGATTGATTATGCCTGATATTTCTTTGGAAAGAGGTTTTTTTTTTTTTCTTTTAGCTTTTAGGTTCAAGGAATTTGTCTATTTTTTCTAAGTTGTAGAGCTTCTAAGCATAACTTTCCTGAAAATATTTCAATAAGGTCTATAGGAATATCTCCTCTTGTATTCATGATATTGGAAAAGTGTGTTTTTCTTGTTTTCCTTTATTTATTTTTGCTCCCTCCTCTTTTTCCTACTTTTACTCCTCCTTTATCTTTTTCTATTATGTGTGCATGTGTCTGGCTGGAGGCTTATGAACTAACTATATTGACTCTTTTGAATTATTTATTGTTGATTTTTATAATTTTATGTTTTATTTTCATTTATTTTCAAACTTATTTCTACCACTTAGCCTTTTTAGATTGCATAGGTCTATATGCAATCTCTTCTTAAAACTGTCTTAAGGTAGAAGTTCACATGATTTATTTAAATTTTCTTATTTATACTATATGAAGACAATATCAATAATAATATTGATTGACTAAGCTATGAATTTCTCTTCTATCCTAACTTTAGGGTCCAAAATATTTGGAAAAGTTGTCTTGCATTTTCATAAAAATTAAAGTGTTTTTCTATATTCTTTAATTTCTTGTTGACCCATATCTTACAAGAAAAGGCTATTGTTTAATTTTCAAATATTTAAGAATTTTACAGATACTTGTCTCTGATTTCTGATACCTGTATTTTACATCTGATTCAATCTCAGTATCATATTAGAACATCTATTGTATATTCAATAAAATATTAAGATATATGCATATATGTATAACATACATATTTAAAGTATATTATTATTTTTAAAATGAATTTCTTGTTATATAATTGAGCTTTGGATTACTTTCTCTTATAATATTTATTTTTTATTGATGTGGTTAACCTATTTTTATGTGATATGCTTTTGATATAAGACTAAAATCCAGCATCTTCCTATCTGCTGTTTTGTTGTTTTCATGTGATCAGTGAGTACTTTCTTTCCTTATTTTTGCTTAGTTGAATACATTTTTTAATCTCCATTTTCTTATTATTATTTTAAAATTAGTTTAGCAGTTTTCCCTAGCTTTTAAAATACACGTCTATAGTTATTCAGTATCTACCTTCTGATAATTTTATTCTCCATTAATTTCAGAATAAGGGCCTGAAAACATTGTCCCATTCATCCACCCATTTTTTTCTTTAATTGTCAATCATATATTTTAAATGTGGACCAGGTACGGTGCTCACGTCCATAGCACTTCGGAAGGCCTAGCGGGGAGGATAAGTTGAGGTCAGGGATTTGAGAGCAGCCTGACCAAAATGATGAAACCATGTCTCTAGTAAAAATACAAAAATTAGCCGGGCATGGCAGCACATGCCTGTAATTCCAGCTACTCAGGAGGCTGAGGGAGGAGCATCCTCGAACCTGGGAGGCAGAGGTTTCAGGGAGCAGAGATTGCACCACTGCACTCCAGTCTGGGTGACAGAGTGAGATTCTGTCTCTAAAAAGAAAGAATAATTTATTTATAACGTGTACTATTTTTTTCTTTAGTCATTTATCTTTTTTTTTTTTTTTTTTTTTTTTGAGACAGAGTTTCGCTCTTGTTACCCAGGCTGGAGTGCAATGGCACGATCTCGGCTCACCGCAACCTCCGCCTCCTGGGTTCAAGCAATTCTCCTGCTTCAGCCTCCCGAGTAGCTGGGACTACAGGCACGCGCCACCATGCCCAGCTAATTTTTGTATTTTTAGTAGAGACGGGGTTTCACCATGTTGACCAGGATGGTCTCGATCTCTTGACCTCGTGATCCACCCGCCTCGGCCTCCCAAAGTGCTGGGATTA